>MDKH01095744.1:0-21926 GCA_005239495.1 Nicotiana undulata | reverse complement strand
AAGTGGGCTGCCAACAGGGGTTTCCGCACCTGCGACCTTAGGACCGCAGGTGCGGTCTCGCACTTGCGAGAAAGTGATCGCCCTTGCGGAAAAGGGCATGGGACCCTGGGCTCGCACCTGCGGGGTTGGGAGCCGCACCAGCGGTCCCGCTCCTGCGGAGGAAGAGCCGCGCCTGCGATGGAAGTCGCACCTGCGAAGGCTGGACTGCACCTGCGGTCACGTGCCTGCGACCTGGGTATCGCACCTGCGGACTTTGGGCAAGGTGCTGGGGATCGCACCTGTGAGGCTGGGACCGCAGGGGCGGTCCCGCACCTGCGGCTGGGCAACCGCACCTGCGGTCACACCAGCTGCTGTGCACCAGTAGTGATTTCTGCTGGTTTTTGGCCTCGTGCGAGGTCTGGGAGGCACCTGGGCCCACCCGAGCCCCCGTCCAAAAATACCAACAAGTCCCAAATAATTAAACAGACTTGTTCGAGCCAACAGAACACTCAACACAACGCTAAAACTCAAAATCACCCTCCAAAACTCCTGAATTCAAAACTTAAGAACTTGGAAATTCTAGAATTCACTTCAACGCGTCGAACCGGCCTAAACCACTCGGAATGACTTTAAATTTTGCAGATAAGTTATAAACGACACAACGGAACTATTCCCGGTCTCGGAATTTCATTCGGACCTCGGGAACATAAAATCACCTCTCAAGCCACATTTCAATTTTTTTAGAAACTCCACAAGTTCATTAACTCCATTTTTCCTTACTTGGATCCGAAACCAATCAAATCAAACCCGTTTTACACCAAATCTCACAGATAAGACAAACAACATATAATAAACCTGTTCCGGCTCCGGAACCATAACACGGACCCGGTAACAAGGTTTTCACATAATTATTCACTTTCACATTCCTTTATTATTTTCAGAAAATAATTTTCTTTAAAAATTCATTTCCTGGGCTTAGGACCTCGGAATTCGATTCCGGGCATACGCCCAGGTCCCATATTTTCCTACGGACCCTCCGGGACCGTCACATCACGGGTCCGGATCCGTTTACCAAAAATATTGACCAAAGTCAACTTTATTCAATTATTCAATTCAAAAATCCCATTTTTATCAAATTTTACATGGAAGCTTCCTGGCTACCTGCCCGGGCTGTGCACGCATATCGATGTGAGATTAACGGAGGCTTTCGAGGCCTCGGAACACAAATTTAGCTGGAAATATTTAGGATGACCTTTTGGGTCATCACAATCGCATAGAGGAAACTAACAGACACTAGAAAGCTCAAAAAACACCAGATTTTTCCACTTTGCACACCCCGTTAACTACCCGAAACTCACCCGAGCCCTCGGGTCTCAAAACCAAAAACACACCCGACTCCCAAATCATCCTACGGACTTATTCAAGCATTTAAATCACCAAAATATCATCAAAATCAATGAATTAAACCTCAAAACTCGTAAAATTTTCTTAAAACTTCATAAAGCTTAATTATTCCGATTTTGACCCGAATCACGTCATTTCAAGTCCGTTTTACACCAAATTTCACAGATAAGTCACATAACATATATTAAACCTGTTTCGGGCTCCGGAACCATAATACGGGCCCGGTAACACGGTTTTCACACCAATTATAATTTTCAAAAAACCTTTATTAATTTCAGAAAACAATTTTCTTTAAAAATTCTTTTCTCGGGCATACACCCAAGTCCCGTATTTTCCTACAGACCCTCCGGGACCATCAAATCACGGGTCCGGGTCTGTTTACCAAAAATGTTGACCAAAGTCAACTGTATTTAATTAATTACTATAATTTCCATTTTTCATCAAGTTTTCACATAAAAGCTTCCCGGCTACACGCCCGGGATACGCACGCATATCGAGGTGAGATTAACGGAGGCTTATGGGGCATCGGAACACAGATTTAGCTAAATTTATACAGGATGACCTTTTGGGTCATCACATCACTATTACTAACAAAATGATATGATATTCAAATTTGAATTTATATGCAATTTGAGTAGTTTACGTTGAGGTTAAGCCAAGTATGATGTCGAGAAAAAATTACTTGGCAGGTTTATGCAATGTTATATAATAACAATCAACTAATTTAACATTTAATATGTCAAAGAACAAAAAATATGTATACATACGGTATTCAAAATTCAAAATTTGTGGCTAGAGATATCGATAAACTTAATATGGAGCCATTGGCCATGCACTTTGAAACCCCCTATTTGCCAATAGAAATGATTGCTTACTTCCACACTGGATATATCATATAACCCCTTTAGAGTATTGATGGAACATGATAGAATATTCATATTGCCTTGCCAGCCATACTAAAATAAAGTTTCACCGGCTAAAGAATCATTCAAAATATTAGATAGCCGATTAAAGTGGATTTTAAATTAAGAATAATATCTTCACTTGCATCATTATAAAGATAATCATTAATAAAATATATACAAAGTTTTAGAAATTGGAATTTTAAAATAAAAATATTTTTTGAAAGATAATAGCATACCAAATAAGAGTTCAAGTCGTAGTAAAAGAATCACATCATAAACAAAGAATCGTTCATATTGTCAACCTTTGTGATTTGCCATAAATACAAGTTATTATTTCTCTTTGGGGCTATTTTAGGTTCCAATAACACCAGTGAGAATGGTGCAAAGAATAAAATTATCACTACGAGATTTGAGAAAACGTTCGTCTTTTTTCATGTAGTGTGTTTTAATTATTATCTATAATTATCTAGAAGGTTTAAATTTTAATGTTATTAACATATAATTCAAATAACTCAGATATTTAAATGTTAATGTCAAATATCAAAATGGAGTCATACTGAAAAAAGAAAAATTCACTCGCTAAAAGTTTTTGTAATATTTTAGATAGCCGACTAAAATGAGTTTTGAATTAAGAATAATATTTTCACTTACATTATTATGACAATAATGATATTAAAAAGTAAATTTTAGAAACCAAAATATTTTTGGAAGATATCAACACACCAAATAAGAGTTCAAGTAGTAGTAAAAGAGTCAATTCTTATCTAAAGAGTCCTTCATAACCATTAGATCTTTTGTGATAAATATGAGTTATTGATTTGATTCCTGACTATTTTTAGGATCTATGACACCGCCGAGAATGGTACCAAAAAAGAAAATAGAATTATAACTAGGAGATTTGAGAAAAAAATTAACAACTTGTTTGGATGGTTGTTACCCATTGTATCATATTGTATTATTTTTCCGGAACAAAGTTTGTTTTGATTGTTTAGTTAAAATTAGTTGTATTGTATTGTTAAATCCATTGTTCCGGAATAATGAAAAGTCCCATATTTTGAAACAACCGATTTGGTATGGTGGGATTGTTTCCTATTTTTTTTTCTAATTATGCCCTAACTCATTACTTTATAATTCTATTTTACCCTTTGCCTTTTTTTTTTATTTGAAATAATTGCAAAGTCTCTTTCTCATATAATTCTATAATAGAATTCTACGTGAAATCTAATAACCTATATAAATTCTCAAAGACAACATCCCAAATATTACCTATATAATAACCTATATACGTGAAAAACTCGTTTTGTTTTTCTGCCGCTTCGCCATACTCTTCAGGTAAAGGTTTTGTTTTACTTTTGTCTGAATTGAGTCTACTTAAAAAAAATTTGAATTTTTATTATTATGATCTAATTATGAATAGAGTGTAGTACTTAATATTATTTTTAATATCATTAACTTGTTCAACTAATTTCGATAGAATTTGTATGAATTTAATTGCTTAATTTTTATATAAGACATAATTAGTGATAAATGAGTAGAAAATGGTTTTCTTAAATAAGTTTTATGTGTAATTCTTGATAAATTAAATATTTAAAATAATCGAGCGTATTTTAGTGAACTTATAAATTACAGGACAGTACGATACATTCAAACCAAACAGCAAAATGCTATTTAACAATAACAAACAATACAATTGTCACGACCCAAACTTCTAACTCAGGTCGTGATGTCGCCCAACACTGGAGTCAGGCAAGCCAACACTTGTTTACTAACGAGGTTACCTTATTTACTGAGATATTCAAATGCTTGCCAAGTTTTAAGTTATAAATCGTTAAATGAAAACAGGTAAGCGAGGCAACTTAAATCAATGTAATCCAAAATCATGAGCCAACATTTACAGTTTAGCCAAAAATACCATAAAGTCTACTATGTGTGCCAAAACCTAGTGTCACAAGTCTACAGGAGACTAGTAGAATATACAAAATCAGACCAAAATAACTGTGCTGACGTCTGAAGAGAATAGATAGAAAATCAAAAGACAACTCCAAAGTGTTGCTGTGAGATCGCCAAGGGGAAACAGCTCACCGGAGAAGTCGAGTATGGTATATGCTCTCAAGATCGCGCTCCGGTCTGATAACCAGATGCACCTACCTCAGAACCTGTACAATTAAGTACAGAAGTGAAGCATGAGTACATATAAACAAATATGTGCCTAGTGAGTATCCTGTCTAAACTCGAAGAAGTAGTGACGAGAGGTAGACATGATACTTACTAGGGTCAATAACAAATAACATGATTAAATAAATCTAGACAGGAATAGTAGTCATGGAAATCACTAAGGCATGAAGTATCAATTATTTAAAACTGCAATTTATTCTCATGAGTCAAATAGCAATCATCACAAAAGTCCCAAGTTCCCCTTCCACATGAAGCAATTTATTTAATAATAACAAGACTCTCAATCAAATACATAGCACATAGTATGCCGAAGCGTACGACCGAAGCGACGCAAAAATAAATGTGCAATGCCGATGGTCGAACGGCTCGAACCATAGATGCATCTATTACCCCGCTCGCGAATCGATCATGCGACGCAGTTGACATAATTATAAGGCTACCCCTCTCACGAAGCATACATGCGACACGGGTGCTCGTATACATACACAGAATTATCAGAAAATTCAGGAATTTATCATGGATTATACTTGAAAATAGAGATTTAAGCATTTAAATTTTCACATAACTTCCTAATATCCTCATGTAAATTTCAAAGATAATAAGCAACTAGTAACACATGTAAAGATACAGGTAAGGCACATAAAGGCATGCTTGTGAATCCTAAATTCTACCCGACATAACATAGTAGTAGCTACGCACGAACTCTCGTCACTTTGCGTGTGCGTAGCCCCCGCAAATAAGGATAATTCAATCATTTACATTTACCTATGGGGAAAATTCCCTCTTACAAGGTTGGAAAGGAGACTCACCTCGTGTCGAATCTACTTCTCGGACCAAGAACGCGCCCAAAACTCCGAACTCTACACCCGAGGACTCAAAACTAGCCAAATGTTATACAAATATATCAATTCATGCTCAAAGTATGGAAATTCTTCTACTTATTTAGTAAATTCATCATTCCTGAAGAAATCCCTAAATTCACCCCCGGGCCCATACACTCGGATTCCAAAAATTCTCGAAGGAAACACTCACCCATAGCCTAAGGATCATTAATATATGATTTTTGTATGGTTTCATGGTAGACAAGTGGTGAAATTCTCTAAAATTCATCAACCCTATGTTTCCCCCTCTAACCCTTGATTTACACTAATTGTGGTGTTAATCTACTTAGTAATTTATGTATTAAACCAACGTTGAAGTGGAAATTACTTACCTCTTAGTAGCTAGGTCGAGTACCCTCTTGTGAGCTCTCAAAATCGCCTATGGTGAAGAAGAAATGGTGAAAAATTGCTAAGTCCTGTGTTTAAAAGAGCTCACTGCCTTTAGTGATCTCGCACATGCGAGGCCTGGACCGTAGGAGCGGTCTTGAACCTGCGACTGGGTAACCGCACCTGCGGTCACACCAGTTTAGGTGCACCAGCAGTTAAGGCTGCTGAATTTTGGCCTCGTTTGGTGCCCGAGAGGCACCTGGGCCCACCCGAGCCCCCGTCCAAAAATACCAACAAGTCCTAAATCATATTAAGGACTCGCTCGAGCCTTCGGAACACCCGAAACAATTCTAAAACTCAAAATCACCCCTCAAAACCCCTTAGGATCAAACTTAAGAATTTTAAGTTCTTGAATTCGGTTTCAATGCGCCGAACCGACCTATACTACTCGGAATGACGCCGAATTTTGCAGGCAAGTCATAAATGACTTAACGAAACTATTTCCGGTCTCGAAATTCCATTCGGGCCTCGATATCACAAAAACACGTTCCAAATCAAATTATGAACTTAAGGAAACTCTATTTTCGCTATTTGGCGTTGAAACGCTCGCGGGTCATCCAAAACCCATTCCGGACATACACACAAGTCCGAAATCATCATACAAAGCTACCAAAACTGTCGGAACTCGATTCCGAGGCCGTTTACTAAAAATGTTGACCGAAGTCAAACTTGGCCAAAAAGGCCAACCTTAAGGAACTAAGTGTTCCTATACTGCTCTAAACACTTCTAAATCCCGAACCACCCGTCCCCGCAAGTCATAAATCACTATAAGTCGCTACAGGAAGTCTTATTCAGGGGAACAGGGTCTGAATACGCAAAACAAACGGTTGGGTCGTTACATTCTCCACGTCTTAAACAAACGTTCGTCCTCGAACATGTCTAGAATCATACCCGAAGTGCTGAATAAGTGCGGATATCTTCTCAGAACGTCCTCTTCGGACTCCCAAGTTGCTTCCTTGACTGGTTGGCCCCTCCATTGGACCTTTACGACAGAAACTCTCTTGGATCTCAATTGCCGATCCTGTCTATCAACAATAGCAACTGGCTCCTCCTGGTAGCCCAATCTCTCATCCAACTGAATAGGTCTGAAATCAACCATGTGAGAGAAGTCGGCGTGGTATCTCCGGAGCATGGATACATGAAAGACTGGATGAACCCCTAATAAACTAGGAGGTAAAGCAAGCTCATAAGCAACCTCTCCAACTCTCCTCAATACCTCGAAAGGACCTATAAACCTCGGGCTCAGCTTGCCCTTCTTCCTGAACTTCATAACACCCTTCATTGGCTAGACCTTCAACAGTACCTTGTCTCTCTCCATAAATGCTACATCACACGCCCTATGATCCGCGTAACTCTTCTGTCGGGACTGTGCTGTGCGGAGCCTCTCCTGAATCAACTTCACTTTCTCCAATGCATCCTTCACCAGGTCAGTGCCATATAACTTAGCCTCGCCAGGCTCAAACCACCCGATAGGAGAACGACATCGCCGACCATACAAAGCCTCAAATGGAGCCATCTTGATGCTGGACTGATAACTATTATTGTAAGCAAACTCGGCCAAAGGCAAGAACTGTTCCCACTGACCTCCAAAGTCAATCACATATGCCCTGATCATGTACTCCAATATCTGAACTATGCGCTCCGACTGGCCATCAGTCTGAGTGTGAAATGCTGTTCTGAGGTCTATCTGGGTACCCATGTCACTATGCAATGCTCTCTAGAAGTGCGAGGTGAACTGAGGACCTCGATCTGATATAATGGACACCAGCACACCGTGTAACCGGACTATCTCCCGAATGTAGATCTGGGCTAGCCTCTCAGAAGTATAAGTAGTAGCTACAGGAATGAAATGCGCTGATTTGGTCAATCTATCCATAATAACCCAAATTGCGTCAACCTTCTGCAAAGTCCGAGGCAACCCAACCACGAAGTCCATAGTGATGCGTTCCCACTTACACTCAGGAATGGGCATTTGCTGAAGTAGGCCTCCTGGCCTCTGGTGCTCATACTTAACCTGCTGGCAATTAAGACACCTAGCCACATACTCCACAATGTCCCTCTTCATCCGTCTCCACCAGAAATGCTGCTTCAAATCACGATACATATTCGTAGCACCAGGATGAACAGAATATCGAGAACTGTGTGCCTCCTCTAGAATCCTCCCTCTAAGGACATCGACATTAGGAACACATAAACGACCCTGAAGTCTCAGAACACCATCCTCGCCAATAGCAACCTCCTTGGCACCACCCTGAACCACTGTCTCCCGAAGCTTTGCCAAACACGGATCATCAAACTGCCGAGACTTAATCTCCCCCGATAAAAAAGACTGAGCAACCACATGTGCAAGAACTCGACCAGATCTAAAAGATCTAATCTTACAAGGCGATTAGCCAAGGACTGAATGTCCAAAGCTAGAGGCCTCTCCTCCGCTGCAATATAATCCAAGCTACCCATACTCTCCGCCTTCCTACTCAAAGCATCTGCTACCACATTTGCCTTGCTCGGATGATAAAGAATGGTGATGTCATAGTCCTTCAGCAACTCAAGCCACCTGCGCTGCCTCAAATTAAGATCCCTCTATTTGAACAAGTGTTGCAAGCTGCGGTGGTTTGTATAAACCTCACAAGACACCCCATACAAGTAATGCCTTCAAATCTTAAGAGCATGAACAATCGCCGCCAACTCCAAATCGTGCATAGGGTAATTCTTCTCATGAACCTTCAGCTGGCACGAAGCATAAGCATTAACTTTCCCTTCATGCATCAATACACATCCCAAGCCAACGCGTGAAGCGTCGCAATACACTGTATACATCCCAGAACCGAAAGGCAATACTAGAACTAGTGCTGAGGTCAATGCCATCTTGAGCTTCTGAAAGCTCGCCTCACACTCGTCAGAACATCGGAACGGGGCATTCTTCTGAGTCAATCTAGTTAGTGGGGCTGCAATGGATGAAACGCCCTCCACAAATCGCCGATAGTAGCCTGCTAGACCCAAGAAACTCCTGATCTCTGTAGCTGAAGTAGGACGCAGCCAACTCTGAACTACCTCAATCTTCTGAGGATCAACCTTGATACCCTCTCTGCATACCACATGCCCCAAAAATGCCACGGAATCCAACCATAACTCACACTTGGAGAACTTAGTATATAGCTTCTATTCCCGCAAGGTCTGGAGCACAACTCTCAAATGCTGCTCGTGCTCGCCCAGGCTACGTGAGTAAATCAAGATGTCATCAATGAAGACAATGACAAAGGAATCAATATACGGCCTGAACACCCTATTCATCAAGTCCATGAATGCTGTGGGGCATTAGTCAAGCCAAAGGACATCACTAGGAACTCATAATGGCCATATCTTGTACGAAAAGCAGTCTTTGGAATATCCGAGGCTCGAATCTTCAGCTGATACCCCGATCTCAAATCAATCTTATAAAACACCCGAGCACCCTGCAACTGGTCAAACAAATCATTAATGCGTGGCCGTGTATACTTGTTCTTAATAGTTACCTTGTTCAACTGGCGGTAATCAATACACATCCGCATAGACCCATATTTCTTCTTTACAAATAGAACTGGAGCACCCCACAACAATACACTCGGTCTGATAAACCCCTTAGCCAACAACTCATCAAGCTACTCCTTCAATTCCTTCAGATCCATACGGTACGAGGGAATAGAAATATGCTGAGTGCCTGGAGCTACATCAATACAGAAATCGATATCACGATCCGGAGGCATGCCCGGAAGGTCTGAAGAAAAGACATCAACAAACCTCGAACAACTGGCACTAAATCAATTGCCAGAGACTCGGCGGTGGTGTCCTGCACATAGGCAAGATACGCCAGACAACCCTTCTCGACCATATGTCGAGCCTTCAGGAAGGAAATAACTCTACTAGCTGCACTAACTGAGGAACCTCTCCACTCCAGCTTAGGCAACTTAGGCATGGCCAAAGTAACCGTCTTGGCATGAAAATCCAAGATGGCATGTTAGGAAGATAGCCAATCCATCCCCAAAATAATCTCAAAATCAACCATGTCGAGCAACATGAAGTCCGCTCCAGTGTCGAACCCACAGAAGGTGATCACACAAGACCGATAGATCCGGTCTACCACCACAGAATCGCCCACAGGAGTGGACACATATATAGGAGAATCCAAGGACTCGCGAGGAACATCCAGAAAACAAGCAAATAAGGCTGACACATATGAATAAGTGGATCCTGGATCAAATAGCATTGATGCCTCCCTACCACATACTGAAATAGTACCTGTGATCACGGCGTCTGAGGCCACTGCATCTGCTCAGGCCAAAATATCATAGAATCTGGCTGGTGTACCTGAAGACTGACCTCCGCTGGACTGAAGCTAGCTGAGCTCCCCCTGCCTGGCCTCCACCTCTGGGACGACCTCTACCAGCCTGTCCTCTACCTTTGGGTGGATGGGGCGCCGGTGTTGGGTATGTAGGCGGGTAACTCTGCTGAACAGCCTTGCACCGAAGCCAGGGACAAGTCCTCCTCATGTGGACTGAATCCCCACACTCATAACACCTCACTGGTGGCATGGCCTGCTGCCCTGAAGAAGAACCCTGGATAGCTGGGGGACTGTGAGAACCCTCTGGCATGACACTGAAGTAAGGACTAGAAGACCCCTGATGACCTGAATACCCAATGGAGTAACCCTGAATGGCTGGTGGGCGGTAAGAACTCTCCGGCATGGCGCTGAAATAAGGCCTCACAGGAGCGTCACGGGGAGGTGGTGGAGGAGCTGAATATGGAGGCTTGCTAGGCTGTCCTCTGATGAACTTACCCCTGCCCCTGCCTGGGGCACCTCTGAAATCTCCAGAAAATCTAACTCTCTTGTCCTGCTGACCCTGCTCTCTGCCCCTCGATCGATAACCCTCAATCCGATGAGCTATCTCGACCACAATCTGATAGGGAGTACCCATCTCCACCTCTCAGGCCATGTTGTCCCTAATACCTGAGTGCAACCCAGCTACAAACCTCCGCACTCTCTCAGCGTCAGTAGGAAGTATCATAAGGGCATGACGAGACAACTCAGAAAACCTGGCCTCGTAGTCTGTCACCGACATCTGCCCCTGCTCCCGCTGCTCAAACTGATACCGCAGCTCTTCCCTCTCTGAGGGTGGAATATACCTGTCTAGGAACACTTGAGTGAACTGCTCCCATGTGAGAGGAGGGGAACCTACTGGCCTACCAAGGATAAATGACTGCCACCATCTGCGGGCCCTACCCTCTAGCTGAAAAGTAGTGAAATCAACTCATGGGACTCCAGAATCCTCATGTTGTGTAGTCTGTCCCTGCACCTATCAGTGAAGTCCTAGGCATCCTCGCCCCTCTCACCTCCGAAGACAGGAGGGTGCAATTGAGTCCATCTATCATTTAGTTTTTGCGGATCACCGTCCGCAGCTGGTCTAAGCTCTGGTGGTGCTGCTACCGGCTGTGCTCCGCCAACAGGTAGTGCACCCGGAGTCTGATATACCGCCGCTGCGGCCTGGGCAGTAGGGGTCTGGACTCCCCCTCCCGCCTGAGATGTGGCAGGATCCATTAGAAATAAACCATCCTGGGTCATAGTGTCCATGAACCGCATCATACGATCCATGACCTCCTGGAAGCCGGTGCAGCCATGAAATCCATCGGAGCTGGATGTGCTGGGGGCACCTTACCCTGCTCCTCAGTAATGGGATCCCCTGCCGGATCCACTGGGGGTGCTAATGGAACAACTCTAGGACGCCCTCGTCCCCTACCTCGGGTCGGTGCCCTCCCCCGGCCTCTGCCACGGCCTCGGACAGCGGGGATAGCGACATCTCTTGGGTTAGGAACGTCAGCTGCATGAGTCCTCACCATCCGTGAGAGAATAGAAGAACGAGATTTAGTAAACCATCGACTGCACGATAGAATATGAATAAAGAGAGGTTTCCTAAAATCCTATAGCCTCCCGAAGATAAATACAGACGTCTCCGTATCGATCCGCAAGACTTTATTAGGTTTGCCTGTGACTTGTGAGACCTACGTGAACCTAAAGCTCTGATACCATGTTGTCACGACCTAAACTTCTAAATTAAGTCGTGATGGCGCCCAACACCAGAGTCAAGCAAGCCAACACTTGTTTACTAACGAGGTTACCTTATTTACTGAGATATTCAAATGCTTGTCAAGTTTTAAGTTATAAATCGTTAAATGAAAATGGGTAAGCGAGGCAACTTAAATCAATGTAATCCAAAATCATGAGCCAACATTTACAGTTTAGCCAAAAATATCATAAAGTCTACTATGTGTTCCAGAACCTAGTGTCATAAGTCTACAGGCGAGTAGTAGAATATACAAAACCAGACCAAAATAATTGTGCTGCTGTCTGAACAGAATAGATAGAAAATCAAAAGAGTACTCCAAGGTGCTGCTGTGAGATCGCCAAGGGAAAACAGCTCACCGGATAAGTCGAGTATAGTATATGCTCTCAAGATCGCGCTCCGGTCTGATAACCAGATGCACCTGCCTCAAAACCTGTACAATTAAGTAGAGAAGCGTAGCATGAGTACATATAAACAAATATGTACCCAGTGAGTATCCCGTCTAAACTCGAAGAAGTAGTGACGAGAGGTAGACGTGATACTTACTAGGGTCAATAACAAATAACATGATTAAATAAATCTAGACAGGAATAGTAGTCATGGAAATCACTAAGGCATGAAGTATCAATTATATAAAACTGCAATTTATTCTCATGAGTCAAATAGCAATTATCACAAAAGTCCCAAGTTCCCCTTCCACATGAAGCAATTTATCTAATAATAACAAGACTCTCAGTCAAATACATAGCACATAGTATGCCGAAGCGAACGGCCGAAACGATGCAAAAATAAATGTGCACTGCCGAGGGTCGAACAACTCGAACTATAGATGCATCTATTACCCCGCTCGCAAATCTATCATGTGACGCGGTTGACATAATTATAAGGCTACCCCGCTCACGAAGCATACGCGCGACACGGGTGCTCGTATACATACACAGAATTATCAGGAAATTCAGGAATTTATCCTGGATTATACTTGAAAATAGAGATTTAAGCATTTAAACTTACACTTAACTTTCTAATATCCTCATGTCAATTTAAAAGATAATAAGCAACTAGGAACACATGTAAAGATACAGGTAAGGCACATAAAGGCATGCTTGTGAATCCTAAATTCTACCCGACATAACATAGTAGTAGCTACGCACGGACTCTCGTCACTTAGCGCGTGCGTAGACCCCACAAATAAGGATAATTCAATCATTTACATTTACCTCTAGGGACAATTCCCTCTTACAAGGTTGGAAAGGAGACTCACCTCGTGTCGAATCTACTTCTCGGACAAAGAACACGCCCAAAACTCCGAACTCTACACCCGAGGACTCGAAACTAGCCAAATATTATACAAATATATCAATTCATGCTCAAAGTATGGAAATTCTCCTACTTATTTAGTAAATTCATCATTCTTGAAGATATCCCAAAATTCACCTCCGGGCCCACGCACTCGGATTCTAAAAAGTCTCGAAGGAAACACTCACCCATAGCCTAAGGATCATTAATATATGATTTTTGTATGGTTTCATGGTAGACAAATGGTGACATTCTCTAAAATTCATCAACCCTAGGTTAGCACCTACGGGGTAAATTCCCCCTTAAAGGTTATACATGGAGACTTACCTTGCTCCGAAATTTGATAACTGCTCCAACGCTGTCACGCCCCAAACCTAGGGAGGCGTGGCTGGCACCCTGTGGCGCACTGGCCCGAGCGAACCACTCTATAACTCATTCATTCCTTTTGTAACTATCATGGGCCAACATGGCCAAAACTCGTAATATACAATTGTAAGTGGACAAATATACAATTATAAGAATCAGGAAATACCAACAACATTGATAACATAATAATAAGAGAAACAACCTCAACATCAATTGTTCCATAAGAAGGGAAGAAGTGTAAGTACTGCTAGCTTCTAAGAGTAGAGTATGTTTGGAAGCTCATTCATTTGTATTATTTGGATCATGCCAAAAAGAAATAAGGGATAGCCTTAACATACCTGGATTAGAGAAAATCCGTACTATATTCTTGAGAAAGATTAAACGTTCTTCCATAGAATACCATTCATGTTGCTGCTACTATAAAATAGATTGGCGTTATATCTCCTCCAAAGATGGAAATATATGATTTCTCATGTTATATTTACTGTGCCTTTATATGAACATCTGGGTCAATGTAAGTCAAAACATCCAGTACCTATGAAGACATTCTAGTTGTATGGTTTTACAAAAGACAAACTTGAAAGAACGTAAATGAAGTAGGATCTCTTGATGGTTTTGTTGAAGGTAGATGCAAGAAGTTTAGTAAAACTACACTCAACAGCTGGTAGATTTTCACTTAGTCATGAATTCAGATGTGACTCTTGGAGATATCAGTTGGAGTTTTTGAACATGGAGGGCTTAGACCATTGAATTCTATAGGTCATGAAACCTGCTAGATTTTGCATAAAACTGATTATTTTGAGCACTAAATGGAATGAAGCCCTCAACCATTAAACTTGGTTTGGATATGCCATTCCTTGCTCAAGTCTGTGATGAACAAAGTTTAAAGACAGTTATAGAGTTATCGGCTTGAAGTCCATACTGACTTAAGTCGAAAGCTCCCTAATCATATGCCACCTAATCTAGTATGACTTAAGAGTCATATGTTTGATTAGTGGCTTGCTGCCACGTGGGGGTGGGGTAGGGAATTTGTTAATTTTTATCTACTTATTAGGTAATTAGGTAGTGTCCCTTTATCCGGTAATTAACCAATTATCTGTATAATTAACAATTGTCTCAAATTTACTTAAAGTTCTACTTATTTTTTTTATACACTTTACGTACCTACTATCGTGGGCATGGAATATCTTGTATAACGCTAGTGCATAAATACCGAGTATTATGGCTCGGATCGAATTTTATCCTAATTCGACAACCAAAATTAATATAGGCACAAATTTGTTCTGCAATTGCCTATGGGCAATGCACGTGTAGGTTATCCAACCAAGAACGTTACTCTATTTTGAGTGACATGTAAACTTAAGGAACATGTCAGAGGGTTGTAACAAAATTATAAAACAAATTTTCAACTTATGTTTCTTCGAAATATGTGACCATGTAAAATTAATACATACACTAATATTTCATAAAAATATCCATTTAAAATATACATATTTTCTCAACTTATAATTTTTTTAATCTCATAAAAAGAGTACAAATTTTCGTACGTTTAATTCTTATAATTGTAAAAAGATAACCTTCTTTTCTTGTGAGTAAATAATTTCTATCTTTACAATAAAGAAAATCTCGTAAACTTTTCCATATTATATGTATACTTTAAAATATGTTCTAAAGTATTAATATTAATAACTATATAAAATTATATTTTTCAAACTTTTTACAAAAAATATTCCACTCAATATAAATATCATCTCAAAGTGTATCTAACAGTATCAAGGTTGTTAAACGTACGGGGTCTTATGGTCACAAATTCTCTGTAGAAAAGTACGGGATATAACATTCTTCCCCCCTTTAGAAACATTCGTCCTCGAATGTTAACTCTTTGAGATTTTCAAAACTTTTGCTAGGGTCTCCTCTATATAGTAAACTAAAACCCAACATCTATCTGAGCTCTGGACTATTCACAACCTTTTGTACTTGAGTATCTCGTATCTTCTTTAATTTTACCTTACTTATCTTGCATCGTATCTTCTATTACTTCCATAACTTCCTTTCCACATAAGTAGAAATTACATTTACACCTTAAAGCTCTATTGTGATAGCACCCCTAGTGAATTACAAAATTCGGTGGAAACTTTATACTGACTTCTAACGACTCATCTCTATAGCACGATCTAGAAACAAAATAAGGGTAATATTTTCTAAATGCCCTATAGCCTCTCAATTATAAATGTGGTGCGCAACACATCCATAAGTGAGACTCTACTAGGTACGGCTTTGTAGACTCCCTAGGACACGACCCGCTCTGATACCACTTTGTCACGCCCCAAATCTAGGGAGGCGTGGTTGACACCCGGTGCCGCACTGGCCCGAGCGAACCACTGTATAACTCATTCATTCCTTTTTGTAACTATCATGGTCCAACATGGCCACAACTCGTAATATACAATTGTAAGTGGGCAAATATTATATCAATGAACCCTTGTTCATAAAACATGAATACATATGGGTCGTCAAGGCCTCTGACATACTGTACATAATAAACCTGTGTCTACAAAGCCTATAAGATTATTTGAACACAAACGGGACAGGGTGCCGGCCTACCCATCAGTCTGTAGCAAAACTCTGACACGATGACTCATAGACTCGGCTGCACTCCGAATGAAGTGGAGTCTTACCGATCTTTTGCTGGATGCCAATCTCGTCTACTATGAGGGCTCGTCAAACTGGTTATCTGTACCTGTAGGCATGAATGCAGCATCCCCAACAAAAGGACGTTAGTACGAGTAATGTACTGAGCATGTAAGGCGGAAAAGCATAAATAAGAAAAGCAATGTAAAGAGAGATATAGGAGATACAACATGTAGCATCTGAGTGCTTCTAAGAGACAGTAACATGAAATGCATGATACATATATATACATAATCTTTTAAAAACATCCGCCTCTATGGGCATCATCATCATCATAGAACATTTTCCTCTGTGGGCATCATCATCATCATCATATCATACCCGGCCTCAAAGAGGATTCGGTAAACCCAACTGACCAGTGGTTGCACAATAGGTGCCATACCCGGCCGACTACAGCGCGACTCGGTAGAGTAAAATAAATACGTATATATACAATGCATGCATGACTCAATGGAATCATATTCTAAACCTTTTAGAGTGATGTAAGGTCGATATTCTACGTACACATTATTAGGACTAACTCCTCATCAAGAATATTATAAGAATCAGGAAGTACCAACAACATTGATAACATAATAGTAAGAGAAACAACCTCAACATCAATTGTTCCATAAGAAGGGAAGCAGTGTAAGTACTGCTAGCTTCTAAGAGTAGAGTATCTTTGAAAGCTCGTTCATTTGTATTATTTGGATCATTCCAAAAAGAAATAAGGGATAGCCTTAACATACCTAGAATAGGGAAAAATCCGTACTATATTCTTGAGAAAGATTACAACGTTCTTCCATAGAATACCACTCATGTTGCTTCTACTATAATATAGATTGACGTTATATGTCCTCCAAAGATGGAAATATATGATTGCTCATGTCACATTTACTGTGCCTTTATATGAACATCTGGGTCAATGTAAGTCAAAACATCCAGTACCTATGAAGACATTCTAGTTGTATGGTTTTACAAAAGACAAACTTGAAAGAACGTAAATGAAGTAGGCTCTCTTGATGGTTTTGTTGAAGGTAGATGCAAGAAGTTTAGTAAAACTACACTCTACAGCTGGTAGATTTTCACTTAGTCATGAATTCGGATGTGACTCTTGGAGATATCAGTTGAAGTTTTTGAACATGGAGGGCTTAGACCATTGAATTCTATAGGTCATGAAACCTGTTGGGTTTCGCATAAAACTGATTATTTTGAGCACTAAATGGAATGAAGCCCTCAACCATTAAACTTGGTTTGGAGATGCCATTCCTTGCTCAAGTCTGTGATGAACAAATTTTTAAGACAATTACAGAGTTATCGGCTTGAAGTCCATACCGACTTAAGTCGAAAGCTCCCTAATAATATGCCACCTAATCTAATATGACTTAAGAGTCATATGTTTGATTAGTGGCTTGCTTCCACGTGGGGGTGGGGTAGGGATTTGTTAATATTTATCTACTTATTAGGTAATTAGGTAGTGTCCCGTTATCCGGTAATTAACCAATTATCCGCATAATTAACAATTGTCTCAAATTTACTTAAAATTCTACTTATTATTTTTATACACTTTACGTACCTACTATCGTGGGCATGGGATATCATGTATAACACTAGTGCATAAATATCGAGTATTATGGCTCGGATCGTATTTTATCCTAATTCGACAACCAAAATTAATATAGGTACAAATTTGTTCTGCAATTTCCTATGGGCAATGCACGTGTAGGTTATCCAATCAAGCATGTTACTCTATTTGGAGTGACATGTAAACTTAAGGAACATGTCAGAGGGTTTTAACAAAATTATAAAACAAATTTGCAACTTATGTTGCTTCGAAATATGTGACCATATAAAATTAATACATACACTATTATTTCATAAAAATATCCATGTAAAATATACATATTTTCTCAGCTTATAATTTTTCTAATCTCATAAAAAGAGTACAAATTTTCGTACGTTTAATTCTTATAATTGTAAAAGTATAACCTTCTTTTCTTGTGAGTAAATAATTTCTATCTTTACAATAAAGAAAATCTCGTAAACTTTCTCATATTATATGTATACGTTAAAATATATTCGAAAGTATTAATATTAATAACTATATAAAATTATATTTTTCAAACTTTTTACAAAAAATGTTCCACTTCAATATAAATACCATCTCAAAATGTATCTAACAGTATCAAAGTTGTTAAACGTACGGGGTCATATGGTCACAAATCCTCTGTAAAAAGTACGGGATATAAAAAATGCCACTTTAACACCTCCCACCAATGTCAAATAATCTGAAACTAGTCAAAGAACATGCATACTAATCAAAATACACCCAAAGACTTGTAATTTAACAATTAGAAACAATTCCTAAGTCTACACAAAAAATCAAAAAAGTCAACCTCGCTCACGCGCTCGGATTTCGAAATTTTTTGAAAATAAGTATTTCCCATAGCCCAATGACTCAAACATATTTTATTCTCAATTATATGCCCAATTTCGTGGTCAAATCAAAAATACCATTTCTAGATTTTCTTCCAAAAATTCCAATTTATTAAAATCCATATCCATGTTTTAAATCACAAAAAGTGGGAATCACTTAGTTCATGATAGATGATGAAAATGGCTCTTCAAAATTGCCCAAATATCGCCTTAGTATGAGAGAAATGAGTTGAAATGAACAAATTACCGATTTGCAACTTATATTCGGCTCAGGCCCTTCCTCTTCGCGATCGCGGAACCACTCTCGCAATCATAAAGGCAAAATTGCAGCTGCCCAGAAAGTCATCTTCACGATTGCGAAAGCAGCCTCACGATCGCGGACGCCAAACTAGCCTCACCCGGGATTACTTCCTTGCGAACACGAGGTCATCTCGTGATCGCGTCCCACAACCTGCCAATCCTACACAAACACGAGCTCTGCTCTACGAACGCGAAGTCCAACCTTCAGCCCCAACAAATTCTCTTTCGCGATTGTGAACTACCAATTGTGATCGCAATGAACAAATCCTTCCCATATCTATGTCACTCTTCACAATCGCGACTCACCATCCGCGATCGCGGTGCATACCAAAAATACCAGAAACCAGCAGTTGTAAAAAAAGGAGAAAGGATTCGAAATAACCCCGAATCACACCCGAGGCCCCTGGTACCCTGTCCAATCATACCAACCAGTCCCACTTATCCAAGCTTATCAAAAGGCTCAAAACACCACGAATAACATCAGGACCACGAACTATCGACCAAAATCCTTCTTGTACTTTTCAAACTTTCAAACTTCGTCGAACGCGTCCGAACCATACTTACACATTTCGTATCATGACCAAACTTCACACACAAGTTTCAATTAACGAATGGACCTACCCAAGGTCTCGGAACACCGTGCGTAGCCCGATAACACCAAAGCACACTCCAAGACAAAATTAGCAAATTTCAAAACCTTCAAAATAAAAACTTTCGATAATAAGCATTGAATCACTCTCGGACCATTCAATACTCAACCCAAAGATACACTCAAGTCCAAAATCACCTCACAAACCTGTAAGAACCTTCAAATCCCAATTCCTAGGTCGTCTACTCAAAAATCAAACCTTGGTCAACTTTTCCAACTTAAGGCTTTCGAAATGAGAATTACTCTTCCAAATCAACATTGAACTTCTCGAAAGTCAAAACCAACTTCACGTCTCAAACCGCTAAATGACATGCTAGATCTCAAAATAACCTATCGGGTTGTTACACTAGGGATCAACTCTTAGCCCGTTTTTATTTTCCTTGGTGATGGACACACTGGCACGACATATTCAAGAAGAGATGACATGGTGTATATTATTTTAGATGACATAGTAATGATTGACGAGATGGGTGGCAGTGTTAACGCGAGGCTGGAGGTTTAGGGTTACACCTTGAAGTCTAATGGTTTCAAGTTGAGAAACATGACAAAGATAAAATACGTGAAATGCAAGTTCAATGATGTGACTCATAAAGCAGATGTGGATACAAGGCTTGATACTAAAATTATCACCAAAAGAGAGAGAGAGAGAGAGTTTCAATTATCTTAGGTGAGTAATCCAAGAAAATGGAAAGATCGATGAGGATGTCACGCATAGTACTAGAGAGAGGTTGATGAAATGAAGGCTCGCACCCGCATTTTCTATGATAAAAATATGCATAAAACTTAGAGGTATGTTCTACAGACTGGTGGTTATACCAACTTTGCTGTATGGGGCAAAGGTTTGGCAATCAAGAAATTCCATGTCAATAAGATGAAAGTAGGAGAAACGGGGATGTTGAGGTGGATGTGTGGATATACAAGAGATAAGATTAGGAATGAAGTTATTCAGGACAAGGTGGGAGTGGACCCTGTGGAGGACAAGATGTAGGAAACGAGGCTAAGATGGTACAGGCATATGAACAGTAAAGGCACAAATGCCCCAGTAAGGAGGTACGCGAGGTTGGTTATGATAGGTAAAAAGAGATGTAAAGGCCGACCAAAGAAACTTTTGAGAGAGGTGATTAGGCAGGATATGGCCTACTCTAGCTTATCGAGGACATGACCCTGGATAGGAGGGTGTGGAGGTCAAGAATTAGGCTAGAAGGTTAGTAGGTAGTTGAGCAATTTTCTTCTCCATACCAGTATTATTAGTGTTAGTCTTGTATTTTCTTATTCTTAAGTTCCTATTACTGCGTGTTGTTTCTTTCACTTTGATTTTTTTATTATCTTGATATTGTTACTGTTTGTTGTTAATGCTTCTTTTTCATTTTTACATGGCCTATTAAAAGTACCCTCTCTACCTTTTTAAGATGGGGGTAAGGCTGCGTACATACTACCCCCTCCAGACCCCACTTATGAGGTTACACTGGGTTTGTTGTTATTATACTTTTGAGAAAAACACTTTTTAAAATAAGTTAATTTTAGAAACTTGGCCAAACAAACTATTAGCGAAGGGGAAACATCATCATGTTTGCCAACACCAACTCATTATATATTAGTATAGTAGATGGATGTGGCCAGTTCTTGTATGGGCCCAATATTTACATTTTCCAGTGTTTAGTTTTTTGGTGTATTGGATATGATAAAGCATATCAGTACTACAATTGCAGGAAATACATTTGAATCAATAGACACAAAGTCTTGCATTTTTAAGTTCGATATTACAAATGATTTTATTCATTATCATCTAGAATATCCACCCACGTGCTGGATTTAGAGTTAGACGCAGGAAAAAACAAAGAAAATGTACACAGTACTTTGTTATTAATAAAGTCTCGATAAACTGATGATGTGAAGTGCATAGCTAAATCCGTCATTCAACACGCCGTTCATGCCCTCCACTGTCAAATGCTATATAAATTGTTACTTACTAACAACAACAAATATTCACCTTAGATATGAAATTTTAGGTTGAAATTTATCAAACTACAAATTCAGCAAAAAGCACAAAAAGATAGGAATACACAAAATAACTAATAATATTGAGTCTGTTATACAAGTAGATGAGTTTGAATCTCAATTTGTTTAGTGTAGTCAAATTATGTGTCACGACCCGAAATCCAACCTTCGGACCATGACTGCGTCTAACGTTGAACCCGCTAGACAAGCCAACGTTGGAACTAACTAAAATTCATTGACAACCAAAATAAACAGGATGACAAGGGCAACTATAGTTAACATCATGAAAGTTAACAATTTACAAGAAGATAACATAGCAAAGATTCGAAATAAAACCCATATACAAATCCCAGAACTGGTGTCACATACTCACGAACTGTCTAAG
>ML250246.1:0-10006 GCA_005239495.1 Nicotiana undulata | reverse complement strand
GTAATGTTCAGAACATGATTCCAATGAGTCCTGCATGCAATATATATATGTATATATTTTACTCTACCGAGCCGCGCTATAGTCGGTCGAGTATGGAACCTATTGTGCAACCACTGATCAGTTGGGTTTACCGAGTCCTCTTTGAGGCCGGGTATGATATGATAATGATGATGCCCACAGAGGCGAATGTTCTATGATGATGATGATGCACACAGAGGCGGATGTTTTAAAACATTATGTATATATATGTATCATGCATTTCATGTTACTGTCTCTTAGAAGCACTCAGATGTTACAGGTGGTATCTTCTCTACCTCTCTTTACATTATTGTTCATATTTATATTGACCAGCCTTACATACTCAGTAGTTTATTCATACTGACATCCTTTTTTTTGTGGACGCTGCATGTCGTGCTGCAGGTCCTGATAGACAGGTAGACACAGCTCTCCCACCATAATAGGCTTTCTAGTTCAGCGGTCATAGGCGAGATCCCTTCTCCGGACTTGCCGTGGTCTTGGTATGCATTTTTTTTATAGATATTATGGGTATGTCGGGGCCCTGTTCCGACTATGTTGTATTACTTATGCTCCTTTAGAGGCTCATAGACAGGTGTCAACTCATGTATAGTTTTTGGTATGCCTTGTTGGATATTTTTTGTTGTATAGTCTTTCATGGTAGCGTTGTAGCTCATACCTTTTATGTAATTTCTTAGCAATCTTGTCATCCCATGTGATGTATGTTCATGATCAATATCTACCATTTATAGTGATCTCTTTATCCCTTAAAGATAATAAGAAGGTTAGATAAAATGTACGTTGGTGCTCGGCAAGTATGGCCCGAGTGCTAGTCATGATCCTCCAGTTGGGTCATGACATTAACCTTCAATCTAATTGTTTTTATTGCTTGACTTTCATCTACAATAAAATAAAGTCAAGTTAAAACATTAAACGAGGAAAAAAAAAGAATACTCAATCACTTGAAATTCATATGTACCTATAACATCGACAAACCAATGAGGCTCTTCATTGCTAGTACTACGTCCAGTTTGTCGTGAAGAGACTGCACTAGATGATGAAGATGGAACGGCGGGCTGAGAAGATACCCCATCAGATGGTGAAGATGATACAACATGTTGCGAAGAGACTCCATCAGATGATGAAGATGGAACACCGTGCTGCGAAGAGACTCCATCAACTGACATAACAGGCTGTGTAGGTTGTGTTGGCAGTGTAGAATGTAAAAAGGCTCGATACGATGTTGAAGATGAAGCTTGAGCCTGTGATGACGGCCTCAGTACAAGTGAAGATCTCTCTTTGACTGATTTGAATTGATTTTTAACCCTATTTTGCTTCGGCATCTCTACATACATAAAGGTATATAAAGCAAAACAAGAAAACCTTGATACCAAACCAGTTTATATTTCAAGACAAAAATAACTTAAAGCTTAATTAATGAAACAAAGTAACTAGATGCAAGAACATAAAGCAAGTCAAGAACAAAAAAGGACATAGCTATAATCTAAACTAATTTGAAACGAAAATATATTAAGATGCTTCCAACTAAAATGTGAAAAGGGCTAGCAATGACTCTTCATATATGTTCATCTTCGCCAATCTCATTTTCAATATCATGATCACTTAATATTTCATCAGTTTTATCCTCCCTACACAAAAGCAAATCATTAACATCCCCAAAGTGTTGATCTAAGTCTTGCATCGGGAATGGCTCATTATCAGGAATTTCATTATCTTCTTCTCCTCCCATATCATATAAGTCTCTTGGTTTCAAGTGAACAACATTACTCCAACCTTTATTAACCTCATCGTCCACATAATATACCATTTGAGCTTGTGAAGCTTCGATGAATGGATCATGCTCTTCACGATTTCCAGTATGAATCAATCGTGAAAAATTAACAGAAGAAAATCCCCATGCATCTGTTCTAAATCCCCTATCCCTAGTTGTGTCAGCCCATTTACACTTGAATAGTGTAAGCCAAAATCGACCATAGTAGTTAAGTTCAATGATATCTTCTAATTTTCCATAATATGGCAAATTTTCTTGCCTAATGTTTCTATCAGCACCACTAGCAATACAAGATGTGGACGAAGTCAAAAATACTCCACTGTTTTGAGTTTTCAATCCATTCTCTCGCTCTAAAGTCCGAAATTTGAACCCGTTAGTATTAAATGATGTAAACCTTCTAGCATGTGGTGCTGGACCATTTGCTAAAAACTTTAGGTCATCTGATACAATATTCGAGATGTCTGGGTTCACAATCTGAAATAAGAATTAAAGAAATATGTTAGGCATAGTTTTAAATTTGTAAAATTCTAATACATTTGTAACAAACCTTTCGAGGAAACCAATCAATGAAGTCTTTATTAACTATCTTCTCAATCTCCATACTAGTAGGCTTTCGACACTTCCAGCGCCTTCGTACATGATCTTTAAATTCACTACATGAAATGATGATACAAATATTAATCATTTATGTAAGTTTTACATATTTAATATAAGTTTTATTTAGATTTGCATTAAATACTCACTCAATGAACGACATGACCTGTGGACAATTTAATACCACATATCGATGTGCTTGACGTTTCACTATAGGTGACAACTCAAATGTTTCTGTTGCTACTCCTTTACCAATCGGTGGAAAAATACTAGATGAATTCTTCGAGCCTCTATCCTCCGGATAATCATCAACACGACGAGCCCTATTAATTCTTGTCTCGATCCCTTCAAAATACTGAGAACAGAAAGTGAGAGCCACTTCAGCTATATCCTTCAGCTATAGAACCTTCTGGTTGTGACATGTTCCGCACATAGGACTTAAAATGTCCCAAATACCTAAACAAAATATCAATAGTTAGTTAACGGTTACAATTTAACATATTTGTCTTCAAGAATAAACTACAATTAAGAAATAAGAAATCTTTTACCTCTCCACAGGATACATCCATCGACATTGTTGCTGTCCCCCAAGTTTAGCTTCACCAGCTAGATGACAAGTTAAATGAACCATGACGGTAAAGAATGTTGGAGGGAATAACATTTCCAAGTGATTCATAGTGAGAAAATATCGAGATTGAAGCCTATCAAGGTCTATTGCACTTAAACTTTTGGCACAGAGTTGTCGGAAGAATGAACTCAACTCTATTAACACTGCAGTCACTTTGTCAGGTATACATCCTGCATTGATGGATATTATTTACGTACTTTTGTAAGCAGCATCCCAATATAAGCCGCTAAGACATTACAATATTAATTACTGGCAGATGTACATAAGCGCAAATGGGAAATAAATTTATTACAAAAATAAATCATTCACCACTTTACATCCTAATGCATCTTTTCTTAAATGATCTGCATATAGCTATATACCTTGATCAACTAACTTGCTTATCTTTTTTGACATCAAAAGATACACACATACAATAAAATGATAATAATAAACCAAAATTAGTAGTTGGGATAGAAGACATTTTAGCTTAGTGTATCTTGCAGCAGATGAGATGAAGCACATTACATTCTAACTCGGAACGTACGAGTACAAACGTAAATATAAAACACTTCGCGCAACCATCATTTTCTTTAACTCGTTTAGCCTCTCACCTTCATGACTTTACTTATCACCTGTTATAAATATCCTAAGCACTTATAACCTCAAAGATAGTCTTGTCCTTATCCTAAAGTACTACTATTACAACATTAAAATAATAAGTCGTGGTACCATATAAAATTAATACATACATTATTATTTTATTAAAATATCCATATAAAACTACATATTTTTTTCTCAATTTCCAAATTTTCCTAATCTCGTATAAAGAGTATAATTTTTCGTACACTTAATTCTTAAAATGGTAAAAAGATAACCTTCTTTTCTTGAGAGAAATAACTTCTATTTTTACAATAAAGAAAATCTCATTTATAAGCTTTCTCATATTGTGTATAATTTACCATATTCGGAAATAGTAATATTAATAACTATATAAAATCATATTTATCAAATTTCTTACAAAATGTTTCACTCAATATAAATATCATATCAAAATATAACTAACGGTATCAATATTGTTAAACTTACGGAGTCTTATAGTCACAAATCCTCAAAAATAAGAAGTTTAACATGTATGCATTCAGTATATGTAACATCAAATTGGAACTAAGGTTATTAATTTGAGCATCCAATTTTAACGACCCGGTCGGTCGTTATGTAGAATTTGTATTATATTTACTGTTAATGCCTTGTCATAGGTTGGTTATATTGTCCATGATGTATTAGAGTTGGTTAGCTCGGGCTTGGAATGATTATAGAAGAAATTAAGACACTTCGTCTCTAAAAGTAGCTTTAGAGTTAGAAAAGTCAACCGAGAGTTGAGTTATTGGTAAACGACCTCGGAATGCAGATTTTATGGCTCGGATAGCTTCGTTAGGTGATTTGGGACTTAGGAGTGTGTCCGGAATATTTTTGTGATGTCCGGTGTAGAATTAGGCTTGAATTGGCGAAAGATAGTTTTTGGCGATTTCCGGTTGGCAGTAAAAAATAAGCTATCGGGGTTGGAATGGAATTTTGAAAGTTGGAACAGGTTCGTAATGTCATTTTGGATATGTCTGCAAAATTTCAGGTCAATCGGAGTTGTTTTGGATAGTTTTGGCATCGTTGGTGGAATTTAGGAATTTCAAAGTTCATAGGCTTGAATTTGATGTGATTTTGGTGTTTTGATGTCGTTTTTGGTGTTTCGAAGACTCGACTAAGTTCGAATGATGTTATGGGATGTGTTGGTATATTTGTTGATATTTTCTAGGGCCTCGAGTTGATTTCGAAAGGTTAACGGATCAATTTAGACTAGAAGAAAAGCTGCTGCATTTTTTCACAGCAGCATGAACAGTAACTCGGATGAACACTAACTCGGGTGAACAGTACTCAGATGAACAGTACTAGGGCAAACAGTAACTCAGGTGAACAGTAAAACACGTGAACAGTATTTAAATAAACCCTCCGCGACCATTAAACCCTTTTACACCTTTTTTGAACGGGAAAAGAGCTTTGAGACGATTTTGAAGAGAGGAAATCAGTGTTCTTCATTGAGGTAAGGATTTTGGACCCTAAAACTCGATTATTTGTGATTAAGGAATAAAATATCAATGTTTAATTCATGAAAATCAGTAGAAAAAGGTGGAGTTAGGGCTTGAGATTAAGAGACATTCTAGGGATGATTTGAGGGGTCAAACGAACTTCGATTTTCGAGTTCTTTATATGTACGGACTCGTGAGATGATGAAATTTTGGTATAACGTTTGTCGAGTTCCGGGGGTCGGGTTTTGACTGATTTCAGGTTTTGTGCTTAAAATGATATTTTTCAATTGGAATCCATTCCTTTAGCATAATTTGATGATAAAAATCTGAACTTGGTAGATTTGGAGCACTCGGAAGTTGATTCGAGAAGCAAGTGTGTTACAGAGTAGCTTTTCGGGCTAGTTCGAGGTAAGTAATGTCTTTAAATCTTGTCCTGAAGGTATGAAACCCCGGACTTTGCATCCTTTCACGATATCGGAGTGACGCACACACTGGATGACGAGTGTGGGGCGTGCACGAATTGGAAATTTGGAAAAATGTTCCTTTTTAGGAAACTATTGAGTTGTGAAACCGCTTTTAAAGCATATGGTTATTAGTATTACTATGTTTTGTTATACTTGGGCTGTAAGCCACGTTTGGGGCCTAGTGCCGATCTGTTTTAACCCCTTGAGGGCTATTTTACTGATATTCCTCACTTTGAAACTATGATTTTACAATCAGTCTTTCTTGTGAAATTGTTGACACTCTTATTTGATGATATTACTATTTCTTGAAATGAAATACTGTTTTGGGTCGAGAACCCTGTTTGTTTATAGCTCGAGTGGCATGTTGAGAGTGTCTGACTGAGTGAGGCCGAGGGCCAATATTGTGAGGATGTTATGATATGAGAGAGGCCGAGTGCCTGAGAGTGATTGATGCCATGATTTGGCTTATTTATAGCGCTTGGGCAGTAGGAGCCCCTCCGGAGTCTGTACACACCCCTAGTGAGCGCAGATACCTACTGAGTGCGAGTGCTGAGTGCCGAGTGCCAAGTGATGAGTGATTGGGAGGCATGAGTGAGAATGAGGTTGCCCGAGGGGTTGATGCTGAGTGACTGTGAGGTGCTGAGTGACTGTTGTTGAGAGATGGTGAGGTTCTGAGAGATTGATTATGAGAGATGAATTGGCCCGAGGGGAGGTTTTATAATGACATTTTACTGAGTTTTGATTATGATTCATTTCATCTTTCAAACTGATATTTTTGGAGTTTTTACTGAGAAACATTTGGGAAAATATACTTGTTCAAAGGATTTTTACTGAAATTGGTTTTCAAACTTATGTATTAAATGTATACTGAAATTGTTTTGTGGATTGGTGTATTTGTTGTTGTGTGTTTCTTATTCTTCAGACTGTGGTTTATTTTCATTACTACTGAGTTGGCGTACTCATCATTACTCCCCGCACCTCTGTGTGCAGATCCATGTACTAGTTCGGAGCAGTAGCCATTTGACTTCGTTATCGTCAGCTTTGGGATTTCGAGGTAGCTGTCTAGCGTCTGCAGCTTCTCCATTTCCCTTCCTTTATTATTATTAGTATTTTAGTCCTAGACATTGTTTATGACATTGGAAGAGTTAGTTTTATTCTTAGATGCTTGTGATCGGTTGACTCCAGTCCTAGGGGGGATTTGTTTGGAATGTTAGTTTATATTATGGTTGCTTACAGACTTAGAGAAATTTTTATACTTCATATGCTGGTATTTAATGATATTTAGTAAATTTATTAAAATAAATGTGTAGTTATGTGATGGTTGGCTAGCCTAGTTCCACGATAGGCGCCATCACGACCTGTTAGGATTTGGGGTCGTGACAAGTTGGTATCAGAGCTCTAGGTTATATAGGAATCAACGGTCATGAGCAGGTTTAGTAGAGTTTTGCGGATTGGTATGGAGACGTCTGTACTTATCTTCAAGAGGCTGCAGAACCCTTAGGAAAAATCTCACATTTTTGAATTCTTGTCGTGTGAATCTATTTATTTAGCCAAAAGCATAACTCTTGAATCCCTTTCATGTATTCGAATGCGCACGTGAGCGCTCGGTATCAACTGTGCATTGATAACTTATGATTTTGATAATGAGATGTGTTCAAATTGTTTGATTGTGACAAAAGGAATTGGCTGGAAATGTGGCAAGAGCTATTGAGTGTTTGATTTCTGTCTCTGGTTGGCATATGGCTTCAAGTTGTGAGTGTATTGGAAGACCTCTCATGTTGTTTAGTTATGGAGTGAAGCGGATCTTTCTGTTGTGTTGTGACTTCCTGGTGATGTCTTTTGGGCTGACCAATGCCCCAGTAGCGCTCATATATTAGATTAACAGTGTATCCCAGCCATATTTGTACTGCTTCATCATGGTATTCATTGATGGCTTCCTGGCGTACTCACGTAGCCAAGAGGAGCATACTCAGCATTTGAGGATGGTGTTACAGAGATTTAGGGAGGAGAAACTTTATGCAAGTTCTCCAAATGTGAATTTTGGCTCAGTTTAGTAGCATTCTTGGGGCACGTGGTGTTCAGTGAGGGTGTTCAGGTGGTCAGACGAGTGTGGAGAGAGCTTTCAGAAGCTCGCGATTTGCTTTAACCACAGCTCCAGTGTTAGTTCTACATCAGCTTTTGATTCTTTTACCGCGTATTATGATTCCTCGAAGGTAGACATTAGTTGTGTTTTGATGCAGGAGGGTAAAGTGATTGCGTAATAGCTATGATTGTCGGAAGGGTATAGAGAAATATCAGTTTGACGCTAAGCAGGCGGGGTTATCTCCTGCGGAGTGTCCTGGGGTTATGTGATCCTAATATTGTTTTATAGCAAGTTCTCTTTTTCAAGTAGATGATATATGATGCAACTTGAGTTTAAATCGCTTGTGGGAGTTGGGATGACCATTACAATGATGAATGCAAGATTTGCAGATGATTCGAGATATTAGATGATTTGTGTTATATGGGCTTATGAAGGATTTAGTAGAATCTCACTGCGGTATTGTGCTAGTGATAGTGCACGGTCATTGTGAGTTATTGTTTGTCTTGATCTTTGGCTTTGAGCCAAGTGGGGAGTCTGCTAATGATAAGTTGGTTGTAAGATTATGCATTGCATTGGTTTCAGTTCGAGGCATACTGTTGAATCAGTTATGACCTGCAGAGATGGAGTTTGAGAATGACTCGAGTAATGGAAATCTTTGAATATAATATACTTTACGAGTAAATGTGTTTTATTGAATGATTGAGTTGTATTTGTAAAGGGTGTAGTGTGTGCGGGGTCATAATTTGCTTGGTTGCTTAGAAATGTGTATTGCATCCTTGGGTGTTGGTGTACTAATTGGGGGTGCAGGTCGTTCGGTCTGCTTGGTCATTTTAACTGGGATTTGAGCAGAGTAAACGACTCTTGAAAATGTCTCTAATGGACTCAAGGTTTACGTGTAGCAATTGGGGATATTCAGGATGTGTATTCAACTAGACATTGAGATTCACATTGGAGGGTGTCAAGACTTGGGGCATTTCTACATCCTTAGGGATTCTACATTTGGGTGTCAGGAAAGCGGAAGAATAGCTTAAATTCATCAAAAGTTTTCTTGGAGTAAGTGTTTGACTTGTGGTACTTTTTGGGGTGCTTAAGAGAACATCCAGCGGCTTATGAGCCTTAGGGCAGTGTGGTTTGTGCTAAAATCTCGTGTGGTGAGTCTAGGTTTAGAATTGCGGTATTATGGCAAGGAGAAGTATCAATTTGAAGGTAAGTTAGAAGGAACTTGGATAAATAGGACAACTTTGTTGTAAGACCCCGGAAAATTTTGCCAAGCGATATAGGAGTTCGAGGTGCCTGGTCGATTAATTTTAATATTTTATGTGCTTTAAATATGATGTAAATGAATTGGATGTAATTAATAAGTGTATGAGTCATATAATAAGTGATGTGAGGTCCAAGGGTAAGCCTAAATCTAAGCCAAATGGGAAAATTTCATAATCGGCTAAAATTCTAAATGAGTTTGCACTAGTACTCTCTTTGAAGGATCATATCTAATTGTGTTAGGTATTATGTGATAAATAACCTATCAAATGAAAGGTCTTTGAGTCTAGTTTCCAACGCTTCAAACCTTTCTTCATTTGGACATTCCTACGCAAAGTTATGGTCCAATTACCAAAGGCTGGAAAGACGTGATCCTGCGTCGAATCTGCGATCGCAGAATCAAAATGCGATTCGCATTTTTGATATGCGATCGCATATCAGGTCGCAGACTGGGCCAGTGTTGCCCAATTTTGGGCAGTGATTCTGCGATTCACTATGCGGCCCGCATGTGTGTTATGCGATCCATTATGCGATCGCATACCCTGTTTCGAAGGCTTATTTTTCCTATTTTTATAACCCGACCCCATTTTCATAAATAGGTTTAGGGGCTTTGTTTGGGGTCATTTTCTACTGATTTTAGAGAGAAATGAAAGCATATAGAGAGATAAAGAAGGGTCTTAACTTAATAATCATCCAAATCTTGCTCAAGTCTTCAAGAATCAAGAAAGATAACCATAGATTGTCTTCAATCCGGGTAAGTTCTACTTCCAAAAATTCCATGCAAGAGGTTAAGAGTTTAAATATGTTGTGAGGGTTAGAAATAGGCCATGCATGTGGGACTAAGTTGTAATATGTGTTACTAAAGAACTAATTTGGGTAGTTCATGTTAATAATTGGGTGAAGAAAGAATAGATTGCCATTTCTTAACCGTGTAGTCTACTTTACGTGTTAGGTGTTCGATGAAATTCCTAAGAGAGTTATTCCATGGGTAATCTTCCTAATTATTAATCGATTTTCGCTATCTCCTTATAGATTGTTATTTCTAGAGTGTTGGTGAATTATATAAACTTAAGGAAAAGCTCTTTGAGGTATGTATGGCTAACTTTAACC
>ML250244.1:155664-169190 GCA_005239495.1 Nicotiana undulata | reverse complement strand
ATAATTCTAATAGCCTAATCTAAACAAAACTTGTAATTGATCAATTCTTGACAGCTAGTCTCCGGGTTCTTCTTCTTCTCCTTCAAATTGGTCGAATCTTCATCAGTCAGCAAATTTACGTTGTCATATGAAGAAACCTCAGACTCGGCAGCTGAAACTTTTGCCTGAACCTCTTCAACCTCCTTTTGGGTCGCTTCTATAACACCTTCGAGGTTCTCCCTCTCTTGTTGTAATGTCTGCAATTTCTTCAAAATTCTCTTCAGTTTCTTTTCACTAGAGGAAACTTTCTTGACTTTCTCACTTGCTTCAAGTTTGAACGATTCGAGACGCTCCTTAGCTTTGGAAATCATCTCCAGCTTCTCATCTTGACTCGTCTTCTCAGCCAAATTGGATCGCTCTTGGTCATATGAGGAAGCAAGCTCGAAAAAAGAATCCAGTAAACACTCTAATGGAGAAAGATCTGAAATATTCGCCTTTTTCATATCCTCAAAAATCTCAGTAATTTGCTCCCTATAAGATGAGAGCAGTTCTGCACGAGTCTTGGAGAGTCTATTGCAAATATCCTCCCAAAGTCCCAAGACGAATTCCTTTTTGCGATTAAAGACAATGCTCTTTCCTTCAAAAATAGATACTGTTGTATTTGTCATCGGTGGAATGCGAGTTACCTCATTTTGAGTTTGTTGGTTTAGGGCTCTGTCATGAGGAAGAAATGATGCATTTGAAGGTGACCTCACTTTAGACGTAGGCCCTCCAATAGATTCATCACTCACTTGCGGCTGCTCATGTGGGGATACCACCGGATGCCCAATGACATTTAACTGCATAAGGAAAAGGCAAAGAAAGTGAATATTTTTCTAGGAACCATCGTTTGTTAAAAAATAAAAAAAATAAAGGGTAAGGTGATTGTATTTTTACCTCCTTGTTACAAGCTGTAGGCGTTCTTGAGGGACTATCAACACTTGGAACCTCTATGATCTCTATTGGGTTAGGCCGTTTCCTTTTTCAATTTCGATCTTTATTGGTACTCTGACTTGTATCTTGAGGAACTTGTGTGCTAAATGGAAGAACTGAAGGGTGCTTCTCTAAATCCACTGAAGTGCACACCACCTCTTTCAAATCCAGCTTGGAGGATTTAAGCTTCCTTTTCTTATGTTGTGTAGCTACTTTTGGGATTGGAGTACGTGGCTCTTTAACTTTCGAGAGCGTCTTTCCAACACCTTGATCTTCACCTCCTAAAGGAATAGTAGACTTTAGCCCAACATTGTCTACCAAAGCTTGTAAATTATTCTCGAGAAACTTCACATGCACTTTCTCCCACCAAGACATATAATTGGTGGAGAAAGGCTTCTCCACAAGATCGCCCGTTGGGGAAAAAACCGCGTGTGACATAGACTGATACAACGTACAAATCCTCCAAAATCTAAGTCCTTCATCTAGAGAGGCGTTACGAATATCATTCTCCAAAAAACCGGGGACGTTCTGGTAAAATCCAAATTGACGACCAAACCGATGTGGGCTATAGGGCTCGATGATAAATGAGTTACCATACCTCAAAGGGAGGTAACTAAAACGTAAGCTCATGAAGTAATTGGACTCCAACTCTTCAGGGGCATCGTTATCCACATAATAATAAGGACGAGAATTGGTTAACATTGTTGGTGTCCAAACTATATCCTCCCCGGTGTGGATGCGTTTCCTCGCGTCCTTCCCGTCAAAGTACCTCGCAGCTCCCTCTCCTGAGTATGCCACCATCAAAGGGACAGACGGACCCTTAGCAAGTGGATAGTGGGTTTTGAAGTAATGTGCAAGCCAGCCGTAAACATAATGGATGGGGAAACAAACTTTGACCTGATCAAGTTGGGAAGAACACGAAATCTTATTCAAACCATTATAAATACTCGCCAAAACTGGGATTGCAAGGCTAATCTTTCGCCCGCCTGCCATCATGCTTGCCATCTTAAAAGTCTCGGGACAAATGAAATTTTCTGCCTTGGGAAACACAAAGGCACATAGCCAAATTGATAAGAATGCTGCTACATAAGTTTCATCTTTCTTGTCAGCCCTCACCCTAAGCTTGGAGAATATAACTTCTTGATCACTCGACCACCTCGTTGTCTCGGGAATAACTCCATTAGGATTATGTGTCGACTTTAGGCGCACAGATTTCTTTTCCTTTCGCAGTGGGGCGGGTTTATATATTAAAGTCTTTTTATACCAAAAATTTGTCCACTTGTTGAAAGAGACCTTTTGGTTAGCACCCGTACCTTCCTTAAGGTAATGGAAGGCAGCAAATAAATACTCGCAAGATCGAGGGATAAATCTCATCTGTTTTTCGTCCAAACCGATAAGTTCTCTTGTCTCAGGTACCACTTCTTCATAAGGAGAACCCACAATGGGCAGACCTCCAAGGATATGTAAGTCCCAAAGAGAGATAGATAGTTCCCCAGCTGATGTAAGAAGCGTGTTCGTCTTGGGGCACCAAGCCTCGCAAAGTGCTTGTAAAATGTTCGAGTTTCGATCATAAGTGAAAAATGAAGCATATACAACATCATAAATCTTTGTTGTACTCAGGGTTTGTTGGCTTCCACCAAGTACATCTTCAGCCCATTCCCAATATCCTGGAATGTGACGATACACGCCCTCGATTGTTGTTGTGCTTCCCCAACGTACTTCGCATTGAATTATGCGACGTCCTAAGCTTGGAAATGTGCTAGCAATGTTTACGTGGCGATAGATTGGCGCTTGGAGAGACCACATCTTGTACAATGTATTAGAAGTTGACTTGTGCTCTAAGGTCCAGTTTTCTACATGAAGGGAGTTTCTCAAAGAAGGCCATGAGGCTGCATACCGGCCAGCTTGCAGGGCGTGAACCAAAAGCTTCGTTTGTTCTATGTCATCTTTAGTCTCGATTATGAGATATCTAAGTTTGGAGGAAGGTGAGGTATAGTCTCTGAAACTTTCCATCTCTCGAGCTGCAAAAAAAAAAGGGTCATCAAAGTCCAAATCAAGAATATTAGGATGAGAACAAAGGCCTAAATGAGTAAAATGGCCTCCGGTAGTCGGGCCACATTGAGAGTAATCTCTCCGATAGTCGGGTCATTTTGAGAGTAATCTCTCAGATAGTCGGGCCACATTGAGAGTAATCTCTCCGGTAGTCATGCTATATTGAGAGTAATCTCTCCGGTAGTCGTGCTATATTGAGAGTAATCTCTCCGATAGTCGGTCATATTGAGAGTAATCTCTCAAGTAGTTGGGTCACAATTGAGAGTAATCTCTCCGATAGTCGGTCACATTGAGAGTAATCTCTCCGATAGTCGGGATATTTTGAGAGTAATCTCTCCAGTAGTCGGGTCATTTTGAGAGTAATCTCTCCGATAGTCGGTCACATTGAGAGTAATCTCTCCGATAGTCGGGACATTTTGAGAGTAATCTCTCCAGTAGTCGGGCCACATTGAGAGTAATCTCTCCGATAGTCGGGTCATTTTGAGCGTAATCTCTCCCATAATTCGGACATGGATGAATATCCATCCCCTCACACCCCAAAATCGTCTTTATTATATCATCTCGTTAAACAAGAACAAATCCTTCTTGCTTGACCTACAAAACAAAAAGGGGGGAAAGAAAGAAAAAAAAAGAGTGCAAAATAATAAAAGGATAAAGTTACCTTTGAGCACTGGCGCTTTCTGCCAAAACACGAACTCAGAAGCGACTTAAGGATGTCGAAAATTGATGTTCATTAGGGCATAACCGATGGGGTTTATATAAGTTTGTCAAAAGGGGGCTATGAAGAATGAACCCTCGATGTGGGACTCAGCTATTGTCTAGTTATCTCCTAAGTAGAACCAAAGTACGTGACCAGTCCCGGTAAAATAAGGCTAGCAGAGACGGTTGATCGTTAGTCATCTTCCGTATCCAACTAGAATTGGGGAAACACTATTGGTCATTGTAAAGCTCCACTTCGCTAAGATTAACGTGTGCATACTGTTATAACTTGAGACATGCAATAAATTCTAATGTGTCTCCACAATTGTAGGTGTACATTGTCTTTAACATCTGTTATGTTCACGTGGGAGGCATTGAAAAGTTCAAATCTCTTTAACTTTAGCAATTTTTGCTATTAGTTATGACGGCAGTTGCTTCGGAACTTTATGTGAACGTGTTGTCCCTTGGAGTTTAACAGTGTTGTGAAGTTTATTTGACTCTACAAATGTATAAACCCCTATACTATTATTCAAGCATGGATACTTTCAGTCATGTCCTCGGATCTCCGACAAGTCTCGAAGTAGAGGGCATTTGTAGGCATATAAATTTTATTAAAAATAATTCCATAAAAAAATTTGAATTATATTTTAAATTCAAGATATATTAGTCCAAATAAATACTACTGACTAATATAATTGAATTAATTATATAAGTCCAATATATATGGATTAAATAAATAATTCTTAATCCATTGGGCTAGCCCATTTAGTTGGGCTAAATTGATGAGCCCACTTCATTAGGCCCAATATACCATCTTCCTAGAGGCCCAGTGCCACATGTCAAATGACGTGGCATGCCAAGTCAAATAAAAGAGCCAATAGGGCCATGCCATGTGTCAAAATGACACAGCAGGACAAGTCACATTAAAAGGCCAATGAAATCGCGCCACGTGTGCAAGTGACATGTTCTGGCCAATCAAATGCGGCCTTGTCACACTTCAATTTGATTGGTCGAAAAGAGTTTGTTCTTATCATAACTCTTCCCTCCCACAACTATAAATAGGGATCTTCATAACTCAGAAAAGGGACCAGAAGTTATAACAAGAAGCAAGAGAGAGCTCGTGGATCAAACGCTGCAAATTTCTCTACAAGTTTCAAGCTTCATACAATCAAGTTCAAGTTCAATAAATCAAGTTCAAGCTCAAGAACGAAGAACAATTCAAGTATTCAAGATCAAGAACGAAGTCAAAATCAAATACAAGGCGTTCAAGATCAAGGCTACTTGTTCGTGATACAATTTGTGGCAACAATCAAAGTGTTCGCGACAGATAAATCAATTTTAAATTCAAGATCAAGCTCAAAGGCCCTTGAATTTATACTAAAAAAGTAGAATCAGAGGATTCATAGAGATTGTAACGTTCAAATATTTGAAATCAAATACTACGATTGTCGCAATATTTTTCGATATTGATTTTATTTTCTTGACGCAATTTATTGTCTACACTAGAGAAAGCAATTATTATTCTTGCAGTTTTTACTCATATCTCCCTCTTGGTTGGCTACAAATAGTTTAATTAATTGCTGGCCAAGTCAACTCCACTCCCTAACAAATTAGGAAGGTAAAAGAAAGTAGAAATAAAGAAGGGTGTGATCAAATTAGGAAACTTGGATAAATAATATTGTTAGAACTTAGAATTAAATGTGGATCCACTCAGACCATTTTGGTACTGACGTCAAAACAACTGATTGCATTCCAATGGGTTCCCTTTTTACTCAAGTAAAGAGGACTGGAAAAAACAAACACCAATAATGACTTTTGACAAATTCTCCATGGCAAGGCAAATGAAATATCCCTTATGATTTCATTCAAATAAACATCACTTATGATTTCTCATTTGTTTCTGCTAATTTTTAGAGACAATTTTTCTACTAGCTTATTCGCCTTAACTATTGTTTATTGCAGATTCGACCCCAACTTTTGTTGGATAATTTATATTGTACCATAGTTATTTTAATTCAAAATATGTTTTCACCTAATCTCTTACACTAAAAATAGTCGGCGAATGTATAATATACATGTATGAATATGGATAATCAATATATAATCTATGAATACCGGCTAGAAAAGTAAATAATGAATCTCGCCGGCTATAAAAAGTAAATAATCTGTTTATTTAAAATTGCCTTGTGTCCTACGCCCTTTCATTTTTTGTTATCTATAAAATGATATACACGATTTCTTTTTCTCAAATCAAAGAATTAATGTGATTTAAAGACAATTCAACTGTGATATTAAGATCTAATTTTGGTCTTTGAGTCAATGGATTGTCTCTTAGGAACAGACAATAACTGAGAAATATCCTTTTTCATTGGAAAACATTCCCTTGGCTTCCCCTTTTCTCAAGTAAAGATGACTAGGAAAAACAATCAATAGAGACCAATGACTTTTGACAAAATCTCTTTCAATTATTCCAATCCTAGTCGTCCCCACCGTGTGTCATACGTTCATGAGAGGTAATTCTTAAGGACCCGTTTGGCCGTAAATTTGTTTTTTAAAATGTATTTGTCCGTGAAAATTTCTAAGTTATTGGAGAATTTTCAGAAATGAGTTTTACTGGATTTTCTTTTCCACACTCACAAAACATTAATATTTTTTCAAGTGAAATGCATGCCTAAATATAATTTTAAATTTCAAATATCGTTTTTAACTTAATTTTAAATACCACTCCCTCCGGTCTACAATAAGTGATTTATTTGGCTCTTTTTTTTGTGGTCCAAAATAAGTAACTTTTACAGATTTTAAGAATAAATTAATTATTTTTTTCCTACATTGCCCTTGGAGTAAATAATGTTGGAGTATGTGTTAGGAGTGTTTATGTGAAGAGATAATAAAAGTTAATATAATAAATTTCACTGGTAATTAATGTTAAAAGGTGAATTTCTTGTATCAAAATAACCAAAAATTGAACCGACGGATTACTTTTTCCCCAAAAATCATACTACTAATATTTATGTCCAAAAGCCTACTAAATTTGTTACATTTTTAATGCAAATAATTCACAAATGGGTTTATCATTTTTGTTGTTTCATAATTTTCATTAAGAATTATTTATTTGGTGTTCTAGTCGGCTTTCCTGTATCTCGAATACTTTAACAAAGCCACACGGGTGCTTCTTGCTTTCTGATTTTTTTTTAATTCTTCCCTGGAATAATCAATTCCATAAATATGATTCAATAACTCCTTAGCCGCCTCAAATGTCAACCAACAATCCCAAATTCAAATTTTTCTCAGTCTTTAATTCCTACTTGTAGTAAATTATTCTCTCCTATCCAAAATAAATAATTTTTTGGTATTTTTCTTGTGGTTCAAAATAAGTGATTTTTTCAAATTTCAAGAAGAATTAATTATTATTTTTATACATTGCCCATGAAGTAAATAATGTTGAGTATGTGTTAGGAGTGTTTATGTAAGATAGTAAATGTTAATACGGTCAATTTCATTGCTAATTAATATTAAAAAGTGAATTTCTTAATCTGTATGAAAACATCTAAAAATTATTTAATTGGTCTTTCCAATTTGAACCAACCAACCAGGCTGTTTCTTTGTTTATTTCCCAAACCAAATCATTTTCATTCTTAAATTCCCATTTGCATTAAATGATAGTGTTCATACTTTATCTTGGTCTTTTCAATTTGAACCAATTAGGCTGTTTGACCAATAATTCTGAACTGTACAAATAAAGCAACCCATTACTTGTTCAAATCCCCTATACTAAATTCTTCTAGCCATGAAAAATTTATTTCCTTTTTTATTTCTTGTATTCTCCTTCCCTTTAACAACATCAAGAATTCTGTTTAGAGGTAATTCATTTTCAGTTAAAGATGATTTAGATTTCATTACTTCACCACAAAACACATTCACTTGTGGATTTTTTCCAATTGGAAATACCAATGCTTATTACTTTGGCATTTGGTTCACAAATTCAAAGGACAAAACTGTTGTCTGGAATGCCAAACAAGATAGGCCTGTAAATAAACAAGGTTCAAGGTTAACACTAAGAAAAAATGGAGCTTTAGTGTTAACAGATGTTGATGACACAATTGTTTGGCAAACAAACACAACATCATTTGATATTGAAAAAGCACAACTTCTTGAAACAGGTAACTTAGTCTTGAAAAATCCACAAGGTAAAATTATGTGGCAATCCTTTGATTTACCTACTGATACTTTATTACCTCACCAATTTTTTACCAAGAATCATAGATTAGTACCTCCTTTAAAAAAAGGTAGTTTGTCACCTGGCTATTTTAGTTTATATTTTGATAGTGATAATGTTTTGAGAATGATTTATGATGGTCCTCAAGTTTCAAGTATATATTGGCCTAATCCTGATAGGGATGTGTATTGGAATGGTAGAACTAGTCAAAATAGTAGTAGATTTGCTTATTTTGATAACATGGGGAGTTTTTTTTCAAGTGATAGGTTACAATTTAATGTTTCTGATATGGGGTTTGGGATATTAAGAAGGATGAGTATAGATATTGATGGGAATTTGAGAATCTATAGCTTGGATAACTCGACGGGATTATGGAAGATTTCTTGGCAAGCTATTGCACAGCCTTGTATTGTACATGGAATATGTGGGAGATATTCAATTTGTAGTTATGCACCACAACCTAAATGTACATGTCCTCCTGGATATCAGATGGTGAATGCAAGTGATTGGAGTATAGGTTGCAGGCCAAGATTCAGTCAAACAAGCTTGAGTCGCGAACATGTGAAGTTTGTGGAGATTCCTAATGTTGATTACTGGGGTTTTGATCTTAACTTCACTAGTTCTCTGTCACTTGAATCTTGTAGGACATTGTGCTTGGATGATCCGCGTTGTCGTGCTTTTGTCTACAGGCGAAATGGTGAGGGAACATGCTTTACTAAAGGCATGCTTTTCAATGGCTATAGGTCTCCTGGTTTTCCTGGTACTGCATTCTTTAAAGTACCTATGAATCTGAGTGTATCAGAATCAGGTCTTTTGAATCTTGAAAATACTGATGCAAAATGTGGACCGAGTCCAGAAAATGTTCTTTTTGGTTCTCCTTCTATGTATGTATTGGATTTTAAGAAGGTGAAGTGGATTTATCTTTACTTGTTTTCTTTCACCCTTGGTGGAATAGAGATTCTATTCGTCGTGTTAGGCTGGTGGGCGTTGTTTAGCAAACATGGGATTCCTGCTTCCATTGAGGAAGGATATAAAATGGTGTCGTCGACTCAGTTTAGGAGGTTCACTTATACTGAACTTAAGAAAGCAACAAAAAACTTCAAGGTCGAGCTAGGAAGAGGAGGTTCAGGAGCTGTTTACAAAGGAGTTTTAGCAGATGGAAGAGCGGTAGCAGTCAAGAGGCTTGCAAATGAGTTTCAAGAAGAATTTTGGGCAGAGATGACAACAATAGGAAGAATCAACCACATGAATTTGGTGAGGATGTGGGGATTTTGTTCTGAAGGGAGACATCAGCTTTTGGTGTATGAATACGTCGAGAACTCATCACTCGACAGGCATCTTCTCAAGTCGGATATTCTTGGTTGGAAACAAAGGTTTGCAGTGGCATTAGGGACAGCAAAAGGTCTAGCATACCTTCATCATGAATGCCTTGAATGGGTGATTCATTGTGATGTGAAGCCCGAAAATATACTTCTTGATAGTGAACTCGAGCCCAAGATTGCTGATTTTGGATTGGCAAAGCTCTCCCAAAGAGGCGGCCCTGGTTCAGACTTCACAAAGATTCGCGGAACTAAAGGCTACATGGCTCCAGAATGGGCGTTGAACCAACCTATCACAGCAAAAGTTGACGTTTACGCCTTTGGGATTGTAATACTTGAGATGGTTAAGGGAAGTAGGCTGTCAAGTTGGGTGGTGGATGATGGTGAATGTGATCACGAGCACGAATCGCAGCTTAGAAAATTTGTCAGGATGGTGAAGAGGAAAATTCAGAGTGGAGAAGACTCTTGGGTGGAGAAAATAGTGGATCCAAGATTAGAGGGGAATTATAGCAAGAAGCAAGCTGTCACACTGATTGAAATAGGCCTTTCTTGTGTGGAACAAGATAGAAATAAAAGGCCTAAAATGGCTTCAGTAGTCCAAACACTACTGGAATGTGAAGATACAACAACAATCCTAACATAGTATGTGAGAGTTGTAACTCCCTGTTTAATAAAGAGTATCCATTTTCTACATGTAAAGAGAGCTTGGAATTTGGAAATGAATCAACTATTTTGTTCCTTATCTTTTACCATCACTCATATTTTCTACCAAAAATTGTTGGTTCCCCGAGTACACGCGAGTATACGTGACCGTCAAGTAATAAAGTGACTCGAAAGTCGGATGTCGAACCCACAAAGACTTAAATTAATTGCTACTTAAGCTAACTAAAATTACTTAACTGTCCAAGATAATCAAAAAAGTTGTTTGTCTACTAAACTACTTTTGCAGAAGTTGAACTAGTAACTCGCTAATTTATCAAGGATGCAAACATGTGTTTTTGGATTTTACTCAGAGGAGATGAAGATTCCAAGGTTGTGGTCGGTTTATCAATCTAATTAAGTTCAATAACCACACTTGTTAATCTAGATTATCGGTGGTTGCTAATTGACCGGATCGTTTATATGAATAGCATGTTCCCACAATACTACTCGCCTATCCACAATATATCAATCCTATATTCCTGTGGTATTGAGTCTATCATGAACGAATATAATACGATATTCAACTAAGCAAGACTGTTAGGTGTATTCCTATCCTAACCGCGAAATCGTTCCCCGAGCCACGGGTTCAGAAACAAGCTCTCTTTAATTCTATTCTAATCTAAACACGACTTTCCCAAGCATAGCATAGATAGCAGGGTGAATTGGCAGCTACAACAATTCACAAGTTAAAACTAGAATTAAAGAAACAACCACAAGATGATAATCCGAATTAACGAAGATGTAATTAATAAACGTTAATAATCATGTCAACCACAACCCTAGAAACTAGAGTGCTTAGCATTCATATTCGTAGCAACAATTTTTCAAGTATTTTACATAAAAAAATTACAAAGAAGAGATGAAGGAATGAAGAACTCGCGATGATCTTCTCTTCCAAAAGTTGTTCCATGTGATGTTCTTGCCTCCAAAATAATGTCCCTAAAGTCCTCTCTCCTCCCAAAGTAGTGTCTCCCCCTTAAAAGCATGTGTTTTTGTTGTATTTATAGCGGCTAGGGTTTGTTGGGGCAAATTGGGCTTCTCTTAAATCGGATGGGAGAAGCTGATATTTTCTGCTCCGGTCCCAGTCTGGCGAAGTGAACCTCGCTTCGCTGTCCAGGACTTTTCTGGTTTCTTCTGCTCCGGTCCCTGTCTGGCGTAGTGGACCTTGTTTCGCTGTCCGGACGTTTCTGGTTTCTTCTGCTCCGGTCCCGGTCGTTGTCCGGGACCTGGGCACCAAACTTATACTTCTTGCAGATTCTTTCGTTTTTACTCCACTTTGCATGCAAACTTTCTAAATCGCTTCCAATTGACTCCTACAAATATAATATAAATAACATTATAAGCTCGACTCACAAATATTCATACAAGAATTAACAAGATTGAAGTATAGTGCAAGGCAAGTTACATTTAAAAATATGAATTTTTAGCCAAACATAAAAAATCGCAAGCAAACTCTTACCTTTTGTTATCTCAGCTCGTTAATTTCTGCAATCTTGATCATATAGGCTAATTCTGTGATGGAAATCTTTCATCTATAGCTAATTCTAACTCAAGATAGCATGGAAATTGCAAAACTATTAACTAAATGACTCAAGCATACATATAGAAGCAGTAAAAACAAGTACTACAACACTAAGTGCAGGTGCGGTATCTTGCTGATGTCTCAAGTATAGAAAGGGCAGCCCGGTACACAAGGCATCTCACATTCACACAGGGTCCGTGGAAGGGTCGACCACAAGGAGTGTGATGTAGACAACCTATCTTAAGGCTGGCAGGTGGGTCGGGCCTGACCCGGGACCGGACCGGGCCCGCGGCCCATGTGGGCTTATGGGCTAAACGGGCCGGCCTGTGGCAGGTCCGGTCTTGGCGGGGTGGGCCTTTGGTTTGGAACCGTGAGCCCGGGACCGTTTAGCCCGGGACCGGCAGGCGGGCCTGGGCCGGTGGCCAAACGGGCCCAACGAGTCTTTTTTTTTTTTTTAATTTTAAAAAATGGCCAACGGTCAGAATTTTAAAATCTAGCCGTTGGCCCTTTAATTTAGCTGTTTGGCATTTTTAAAAATAGTCATTTGGCCCTCAAACTTTGTTTTAACTCCAAACTTTTTATAATTACACTTTTTCCCTATTCANAAAATCATCAATCTCTCTCTAATTTTCTTCTATTATTGCTTACTTTATTATTGCAAATTGTGAAAAATTGTGAAGTTGGTGAATTGAAGTATTCAAAGTCTTCAAGTCTTCAACATTATACAATTTTCAAGAAGTTGTTCGTCAATTCGGTAAACTCGTTCCAACTCTTAAGTTTTAATATTATAGTTTTGTTTGTTTAATTTGTTTTCCTTATAATTAATATGGACTTTTCTTTGAAAAAAATGTTTGGCGGTAAGGGAAAATCTAAAATTGGTGAATCTAGTAGGCAAGCTACTACTACTCCCCCGACCCCGGCTCCTCCCCGACCAAGACTTGTTACCCGTCCTCCTCCACCTGTTATTCTTGATAGTGATAACCCTTGTTTTCAATTTACCGATAGTCAATTTATACATGATATTACACCAGGTCAACAATTAAATGATGAATATATGAATGTTCTTTATGGTAATCAAACTATCGATGAGGAAAATGGTGATTTAGATGAAACGTAACATGATTTAGATGATACACCTACTAGTTATGTTGCTAACCAAACTGATAGTAATCCAAATGATGCCCCGCCTGACCCTCCTGTAGTAACCCCTACTTTTAATAGACAACATTCTAAATGGTGCGAAACATCTCTTGTTTGGCAGTTTTTTACTCAACTAAGAGATCAAAATAAGGCTAAGTGTAAAACTTGTGGGCTCTTGATGGCTCACAAATTTACTGGAGAACGTAGTGGTACAGGTAGTTTGACTAGACACTTACAGAAACACCCTAATGATAAAGCTAGATGGCTTCAAATGAAAGTTAAGCAAGAGGGGACAAGTGTAGGTACTTAGGTTAACCCTAGTACCGGGTCAAATCTAGTTCAACCGGGAATTAACACTGTTACCGGTGGCATTTTATATTACGATCCAGATAAGGATCGTGAAGAATTGGCAAAAATGGTTAATGTTATGTGCTTACCATATAGTTTTCCCTCTAACCCTCACTTTGTCCATTATATTAGAAGAATTTTTAATCCTACTTATAAAGGAAGGCCTCGCACAACCGTAAAGGCTGATATTTATAAATATAAACATGAATATGAACACTATTTGCGCTATTTATTTACTCATATTAGTAATCGCGTTTCTATTACTACTGATATTTGTAGGAGTGGTAATGACTGTGATTATCTTACTGTTATCACTCATTGGATTGATGATGAATGGATAATGCAAAAACGCATTATTGCTTATAGAATAATTACTTCAAGTCACACAGGTAAGTTTATTGCTAAGACAGTTGCAGATATTTGTAGATATTTTTGCATTAGAGATAAAATAATGGCAGTTTCAATGGATAATTCTCCTAGTAACACTAATGCTATAGGATTTCTTACAATTACACTAAGTCCTGCATTTAGTAATATTTTCCATGTTAGATGTATTTGTCATATTTACCATTTAATC
>ML250244.1:110966-155641 GCA_005239495.1 Nicotiana undulata | reverse complement strand
GCTATCTTACAACTACACTAAGTCCTGCATTTAGTAATATTTTTCATGTTAGATGTATTTGTCATATTTACCATTTAATCGTCGGTGATGGTCTGAAAACTTTAAATGTGGAAATTGCAAAGGTTAAATTCGCTCTTCATTGGCTTTTTTATTCAAACCGTAGAAGTAGAGTTAGAGAATATTATAAAAAATGTGATGAATTTGGCCTTAGAGAAAGAAAGGTTCCTAAACCTTGCCCCACTAGGTGGAATTACTTGTATGAAAGTTTAGTTGTTGCATATGAGTATAGAAACCCAATAATGGCAACGTATAATGCTCGTGTTAGTGATGATGATGATGATGATGGTCACCTTACAAATCAAGATTGGGCTAATGTTAAAATTCTTCTAGATTTTTTAGAACATTTTCATGTTGCTACAAATGAATTATCTGGGCAATATTATGCTACTATTTCTAACTGTTTAGTTTATATTTCAGCACTTGCAGAATTATTTACTCAATTTTCAGATGGTGGGGTAATTTACCAATGTGCTATTGAGGATATGAAAGATAAGTTTAAAAAATATTTTTTCCTTATCCCCCTCTTTATGGTGTTGCAGCCATGTTAAATCCTACCATGAAAATAGGAGGTCCTCACTATTGGTATACTCAAATTTATAATGCTTTACCACTTTCACTTGCGGAATATACTACACTTAAGATGAAAAAGACTCAATTAAATTAAATGCTCAAACAATTTATAATGCTTATCAACTTGCATTAGATCATACTAGACCAAATGTTCCAACTCCTACCTCATCTAGTTCGCAATCATCTAAAAGAACTGCGGGACTAAAAGCACTTAGTTCTTGGACGAGGTTCAGGGGTTCTCAAGGTGATAATATTGGTGATAGTTCACAAATAAATAAGCTTCAAGTTTATTTGTCGCAGGGACTTGAACAGAGAATCCCGACGGCACCTTCAATGTTTTGGAATGGTGGAAGGACAAAGAAAAACACTATCCGGTTCTTTCAAGGATGGCTCGAGATATTTTAAGTATTCAAGCTTCAACTGTGGCATCAGAGAGCGCTTTCAGTCAAGCGAGACTTCAAATCGGTGATCATAGAGCGTCTATGAGGGAGAGCTTAGAAAAATCAGTACTCTTCAGAGATTGGATCCGTTCGAAAATAAGAAATTTTGGACTTGCTGAATCACAACCGGAGATAGACGAGTTGTGAAGAAATGCTGGCGGAATTTGCGGAGGATGCTGCTTCGCCCGGAAGTGGTGATGAACAAGCTTCTTTTCCGCCACCAACAATGGAAATTCCTCCGAACCTTGGAGGATTTATGAAATTTGTTTGAGATAATATGTAGATTAATATGTAACTTATATTTTGGCACATCTTGATTAGTTTTTTTTCTTTTAATGGTGGTACTAGTACCTTGTTGTGCTCATTCCATTGGGGGAAGGAAGACTAAGAAAGATATTGTCATTTTTTTAAATGTCGTATTAATAAAAATTATAAGGCATTTCATTGAATATTTGTTTACATTTTTTGTTGTGTTTAAACTTGAATTACAAGGCATAAGTCATAATTATATAATATAATTTACAATAAATTGCCTTAGATAATATAATATAATTACATTAAAAAAATTGTTTAAAATAGCCAACGGCTATAATTTCAAAAACTAGTCGTTTGACTTTTTCAAAAAATAGCCATTTGGCCCCCAAACTTTGTTTTCACCCCAAACTTTTTATAATTACATCCTTATTCTCAACTATAAATATCCCCTCATTCTTTCATTTTTACTCACAAAATCATCAATCTCTCTCATTTCTCAAACTCAAATTCTCAATTCAAGTTAAATCATGCCTGGTGATTCTAGAGTTACCCCATTTGTTCGGGAACACTATAATGTGGTAGAAGAAAATGAAGAAACTTACAACGTAACGTGCAAGTACTGTGGTCGAGTCTACACTCAACGTGCAAAGTTGGAGGGCACGGGCCCTTTAAGGAAGCATACAATAAAGTATTGTCAAGCGCGTCCTCAAGACATTCATATTTAAGATTTTAAGTTTATTTCAAACTTGTGTTATTTTAAAATTATTAGACGTATTATGCTTAATGTTGTAGTTTGTTAAATTAATTTGAAGTATTATTAATTTATTATGCAATGTTAGTGCAAGTTTGAATATCTCTTTACTATTTTTGTATTTAAATTTGAATTACAAGATTTATGTCACAAGATTTACAAGAAATTGCCTTAGATAAAAAAAAAAAAAAAAAAACCCGGATAGTTTAGGCCCGTGGGCCTGGCCCACTTAGCCCGGGCCCATGTGGGCTTAGGCCCACAGTGGGCCGGTTCCACCCATTAGGACCGTTTGGCCCGGGCCTGCCTGACCCAAGCCCGCCATAACCCGGACCCGTTTAGCCCCGGCCGTTTGGCCCCGGCCCGGCCCATATTACAGCCTTAGCCTATCTTAATGCAAATATGAGTGGTTGCTTCCACGGCTCGAACCCGTGACCGATAGGTCACATGAAGACAATTTTACCGTTACTCCAAGGTCCCCTCCTCGATGATGTCTCTAAGTAAAAACATGCTAAATTATTGATGTCCCAAATTTCCTTTTCTCAACATTGAGTACTATAATTTAGTGTCTTTATATATGGCTAGTTGCTTAACTGACCAGCTAATGATAATAGTCTAATTGATATCTTTTAGCTGATCACAAATCAAAATACTCTTTCATAACCCTTCCCCTACATTCTTCAATCTTTTCTCTGCACCTTCTCTTTCTTTATGTAGATGAAAAGTCCAGCTACCTTATAGTCTGTTATAGACGAGTCATTATCTATCTGCTAAATATGATTCAAATATTATCATCGAATGTGCCACCGAAACTCAAAGGTAAGTTCTATAGAGCGGTGGTTAGATCGGTCATGTTATGTGGGGCTGAGTGTTGGCCAGTCAAGAATTCACATATTCAAAAGATGAAAGTAGCAGAAATGAGGATGTTAAGATGGATGTGTGAGCACACTAGGCTGGATAAGATTAGGAATGAAGATATTCGGGAGATGATGGGCGTGGCTCCGGTGGACGACAAGATGCGGAAAGTGCGGCTTAGATGGTTCGGACACGTGCAGAGGAGAAGCCTAGATGCCCCGGTTAGGAGTTGTGAGCGGTTGGATTTGACAGGTACGAGAAGAGGTAGAGGGCGGCCTAAGAAGTATTGGGGCAAGGTGATCAGACAGGACATGGCGCGGCTCCAAATTTAATTTCCTAGGACATGACTCTTGATAGGAAGGTGTGGAGGTCAAGCATTAGGGTTGTAGGTTAAAGTGTAGTCGAGCGGTTTTCCTCTTTGTACAGACGAATACGATAGTGTTTTGTCTAGCACTGCTAACGATTATGTTGTGTTTCACACTTTTGCATAATATTTGTTTGACAACTTTTCCATTTATTTGCTGCTGCTCACGTTACTGATATTATTTTTCGGATTTTATTGTCATAGATCTATTTTCTCTTAGCCGAGAGTCTCCCGGAAATAGCCTCTCTACCCCTGGGGGTAAGGGTATGGTCTGCGTACACTCTACCCTCCCCAGACCCCACTGGTGGGATTTTACTGGGCTGTTATTGTTGTAACTCATAAATGGTTTAGTTTGATTATGATAAAAACCGAACCAAACCGATCCATGTACACCCTGCTGTAATAAGCATTAATTGGTAATTTGATAAAAATAATACAGTATATTACATTGACAGTGTAGAAATCCTTACGCTATCACTATATAACTTAATAAATCCAACTACAAAAAATGGTAATAATTGTCCAGGTTGCCCACGTATAGCAGATGAATAAATTACTTAACCATGGTTAAGTGATGAATATGTGTATGAAAAACATATATTTCGATATAAAGTATTATACTCCTAATCAGTCATCCCCATGCTATGTAATCAATAATTCAATATGTTCAATGTTACATAAAGAATCCTCTTAAATGTCCCACGTTAGCCGTCGGTATTCTTAAACCACGTTTGGTTTTGACCAAGGTACAACAACTAGGATTTTTCAAGGATATTTAAAATTAAAAGAAGTAAAAAAAGTTACGACAAAGAGTGTTCAATATATGTTATATACCTCTAAAATATAATATTTTATTTATATACACAGTGCAATTTTTCGACGAAAGGTGGTCAACTGACCACCCTTGTGACCAAGTGACTTTGCCACTGCCCCACACCCCACTCACCAAAAAAAAGGGGGAAATGAGATAAAATTAAACCTTAATTGACTCCACAAAACTCCTTATACAGGAATTGTATTTGTTTATGGTATAACATATTGACACAATAACTAGGCTGCATTCAATAAAATGCATTATGTATGCCCTTCCGTTTAATAAATTATTTCCTAAACCTCTTTTTTTAAGCTTTTTTTGTATTTTATATAGCCCCGTACAATAATTATGACACAAATTTTATAAAATTCCTGTAAAGTAGAAAAAAAGATTATTTTGACTCCAACAGAGAGTTCAACACTTCAATAGTTTCCTGGAAACGCCGTAACTTTGAAACAATAATCAAAGGTTTCATTTGACAAGTGTACAAACCGTGAAAACACATAGTACTCCATCCATTCACTTTTTCTTGTTTAATATATTAAAAATATATTTTTCATTTTTACTTGTCAACTATATTAAATCAAGAAAAAGAATTTTTTTCTTCTTATTTTGTGCCCGTTTGGATTGGCTTAAAAAAGTGACTTTTAAGCAGAAATAACTTTTAAGCCAAAAAACAACAAGCTGGGATTGCTCAACTCCGTGCTTTTGGCTTGTTTTAAGCAATTTTTAACTTATTTTAAGCACTTTTTGATTTTGCCAAACACTGAAAAAAACTAAAAAGAGCTTATAAGCTGATTTGACCAGCTTAAAAGTCAAATCAAACATCCTCTTTACCCTTATCATTAACTACTCATTTTCCAAGACTTTTGGAAATGCTATCATATTATGAATAAAATTATAAAATATATATTTTATTTATTATTTTTTAAGGAACGCGAAAACTTTAAAGTGGACAACTAAAAATGAATAAAAGGAGTACTGTATTACCTAAAATAAAATTAAAAAGCAAAAAACCGTCAAAACCCTAATCCTATGGCTATGCAAACGTGCCGCCGCTTCCTTAAGCTTTCTCCAGTTTATATATATTTTTTCAAGTTTTCACATTCTTTAAGATTTTAACAATCTTATCATATTTGCTTAAATTTTCACTTATCTCTTTTATGAAAAATACCTAATTAACACAACATTAACTGAGACTGTAAAAGTTTTTTTTTTTAAATGTAATAAATAACTTAGTAAATATCTAATATCAAATATCTTAAAGTGATTTAATTTGTTAAAACAATTAATATTTGAAGCCAAAAGGAGTAAATTTGAAAGGCACCCCTTTTGTCTGTTTGATAACTACCTAACTAAATTCCTTTTTAACAAAATTAAACAATTAAGAAGGCACTGGTAATCGCTAAACAATATACGTGTTTTACGTTCTGCTTAACCAAACTTAACGAATTAAGAAGCCAATGGGTGATAATCACTTAACTCTATAAGTTTTTATTTACGAGAAAAAGAAAAACAAATTAAGAAGAACCTCCTTTTGTCTATCTCAGTTGGCAAATCACTCAAATAACAACAACACAATCCAGTGTAATCCTACACATTGGTATGAGGAGGTAGTGTGTATGCAGACATTATCCTTATGATTTTGTGAAGACAGAAAAGTTGTTTCCAATAGACCCACGACTCAATAAAATCATAGCACAAAAATAATGAAAAGCAAACAACCAGAAACAACAATGAGGAGTCATGGAAAAGAAACATCGAAAATAACAAAATAGTAAGATAACCAAAATGAAAGCAACAACAAGCATAATAAGACTAAAAACAAGATGAGAGTATGCACTAATGCTACTAGTAAGACCAAGAGAAAACACTCGACCACCTAACCTTCTACCCTAATCCTCGACCTCCACACCTTTCTATCAAGGGTCATGTCTGTTTAACCAAAGAATTAGATCCTTTGACCAAAGCTGTTTTTAGGATGAACGTGGGTTACTGATAATCAAGAAAATAATATTAAATAAAGAAGTATAAGTAAAAGACAATATTATGATACGCCGAAAAGTAAAGTGTGTTGTATTCGCAGTCCAGATCCCCTTTACAAGTTATATTCCCTTCCTTTATATATGTAGTTTCTTAATATAACGTCTGATTCTTGCAATGATTGCTCATTAATGATTAATTATTACATTAATGAGGCGTTACAAAGGGTAACCGTAACTGTTGCATGAAGGTCACATAACGTATGGATCATTAATAGAGGATCCTTGAATCTGCCCTTAGCTCTGTCCGGATTCACTCTGACCGTGTCTCTTCCCCGTCTTACTCAGGTTGAATTTCCCGTGGCTGATGAACTCGAAGGTTTATTGATCTGTGCCTCTTTGTTACGTACCTCTTTATAGAATCATATCCAGTTGTCGCGTTTTCCTTGGTCCATGTAGGCGGCTGAGTTGTCTAGAATCAGCTTACGTGTGAGACTCTTGTTTACCAATACAGATAGTCCCCCCACTTACTATTTATTTATCGATTAATATTTGATAAGTGGATACGCATTTATGGCGGGAATACTTTGCCGCCGCTTTACCTGGAAACATTGTATCCTTCTCTGAACATAGGCGTCGTTTGTCACTTCCATTTAATGCTCAAACCACATGTCTTTCCCGGATTGGTTCTGCAGTTACTCGGCGCCTTTTAGGGCTTTTTGCGGTTGCGTCAGTCCCGAAGTGACACTTCCAATTATGACTTTTCATCATTATTTTTTCCCATGTTTGACGGTTTTTCTCAAGTATAAATACCTTTCTTCTTTTCTTTGCTTCCACGAAACACTTTCTAACTTGTCTCTTTTACTTGTAAAGAATTTTTTCTTGCCTTTATAAACATGTCTTCTTCAAATCAACCCAAAAGAGTAATAGATGTTGAGAATTTAACACTATCTTCTGCTCCGACTAGGAGTCAGAGGGGTGGTAGACTAAGGAGTCTAGGATCCACTCCTTCGAGAGGCTCTTATTCTTCTCAGATAGTCTCCCCTCCTTCTGCTAGGTCTTTAGTTTCTCCAAGGGCTAGGGCTTCCCGGTGTTTGTCTAGAGGTAGAGATGAACACCTTCGTGAACCTAGAGTTGATGAAATTATTCCCGCTGAGTTTGTCTTTGCTAGGGACAATCAAGTTCTCGTAGATCAGTCTTCTTCCCTTGATAGCGTTGAGAGGTATCCAACCCTTATTACTGAAGGTCAGATTTCCATTGTTCGTAGGGAGTGTTTTCGGAGGTCTGATTTCCCTGTCTATATTCTGAATAGTAATCAAAGAATAATGTCTTACAAGACGGGATATTCTTTTGTTTATACGTACCCTTTTACTCTAGGGTTTAGACCTCCCATTGATCCAGTCATAATTGATTTCTGCCGTTTCTTCAATATTTGCTTAGGGCAAGTTGGTCCGCTTGTGTGGTGAGTTGTCGTGTGTCTTAGGAGTTTAGCTTCTTTAGCCTGAGTTTCTTTTACTTTTAACCATCTTATTCATCTCTACTCTCCTGCCTTATTTCGTCAAGGGGTTTTTACTCTAGCTGCCAGGTGTAAAAGAGTGTTGGTAACCCCTGGAGATGATAAGGACAGAGGTTGGTTCCTCCGGTACGTCGCTGTGCCCACTGCTGGTTTAGTGGGTGAAGAAAATCTTTCATTCCCTGAGAAGTGGAATCGTGCACGTGAGTACATTTTAGCTCACATCTATTTATTTTCCTTCTTTCTGACTCGAGATGTTTTACTAACACCGTATAGGTTTCTTCTTCTCTCAGCAATCATGGGTACTATTGAGAATGTCTCCGGTATCCGTGATTGGGTAGAAAAATTGTTGTCCGTTGCTCCTTTGGAAGAAAGATCTTGGAAGTACTTTGTTGGGAAGTACGGTTGGCAAGTGAAGACCCACGGTAAGTGAAGCTTTTGTTTCTGCTTCTTTCCTTACTCGAGCCTTTTTCCTTCTTTTTTTTTGCTTAACCTTTTCCTTTTTGATAGGACTTTTTGCTCGTGGGGTGTCTGCTACGTCTATTCCGAAGATGTCTTTGGCCAAGGCCCAAGAGATTATTGTTGGTTCGTCTTCCTCGAGGAGGAAGGTTGGTGAGTCTCGATATGTAGAAGAAGAAGAAGATGATGAGGGTGCTTTGGTGCACAGGTCACGGAGAAGGCGAGTGATTTCGGACGATGAGTCTACACCCATGACTTTGCCTTCCATGTCTGAAGTCAGACCCTCTACCTCTGAAGATGCTTCACCTTCTCCCGTTCATGAATCTGTAGATTACTTGTTCCATGAAGGCTTTGGTCTTGCCTCTGATGAAGTCCCCTTGGCTGTCTTTCCCGCTTCTTTAAGAGAAGCTGTTTCATCTGCTCCTAGTATCTCCTCCTCTCCGTTGTCTATTACTGCTTCTGTTGTTGCTTTGCCCGTGGCTTCCTCAACTCTTCAATCCTCCGTGCCTGCTGCTTTGCCCGTGGCTTCTCCAGCTCCTCAACCCTCCGTGCATGTTGCTGTTTCACCTCTGCCTGCTTCCGTGCCTTCCGTTAGGGAAGTAGGGTCTTCCAGCAGGGAGATGCGGCAAGTAATAATAGAAGTTCCGGCTGCGGGGAGTCTTTTCAAGAAAATGGGTGAGCCCGAAGTGTGGCTTAAGCCCTTGATAGGTCCCACGGAGAAGTCCAAGCTAGCTAGACACAGTGCCCTTACATGGGCCAATGAAGTTGTGCATACCTCTTTGAAGGTATGGTGCAGTTTATCCCATTTCATTTTCATATATGAAATTTATCATATCTAATTGGTTTATTTCTTGTATATTAATCTTATAGGCATGGAGCTCATGAAGAGGATCTCAAATACGGATCAGGAGACAAAAGATTTGCGGGTTGATGTTGATAATTGGAAGGCACAGTATGACAACTTAAGGATTGACATGGATGCCCTAGAAGAGGAAAGGAGAACCTTGAAACGGCAGATGAGACTCATGGCAGCAGAACTGGCAGTGGAGAAGGATTCTTCTAATCAGGCTGATAAGGACAAGAGCATTCTGGAATCTTCATTTGCTGAGCAGTTATCCCGTGCCTCAGAGGAGATTAGGAACTTGAAAGACTTTTTGGGGCAGAAGGAGGAATATTCAGGCGAGCTCGTGCAATCACTCACCCGTACTCAGTAGGATCTTCGTAATGCTTTAGACAGAGTTCAAACTCTAGAGGAGTCGATTGTACCATTGAGGGCTGCCCATCAGGCTGCTGAAGCGGAGAAGGACGGGCTAAGAGCTGAGCTTCAACTATGGGCAAGGGATTATGAAGATCTTGAAGAGGCGGCTGTTGTCAATGTGAGTTGGGCGTATATGAATTCTCGCCTTGACACATTGACTGAAATGAGTCAAGATGGTTTTGACCTTAGTGCTGAAATAGCTAAAACTAAGGAATCCATGGAGAAGGCTCAACACGGTCATATCCTCTCTTCACCTGATGGTGAGACTCCTGCTGCCCGTGCCTCTTCATCCCAAGTTGCTCCCGTTCCTCCTGCCGGTGAAGAAGTCATCCTCCCCCTCAAGAAGATTAAAGTGTTGATTCACCCTCTTTTTTTTTTATTTGATTGGGGGTTACCCCCAGCTCCATCGGGGGTAAATTTGAATCTTTCTAAAGTCCCCAACTGATAATTTAGGGGCATTTTAATGTATAAACTATATGCGGCTAAGTACTAGTTAGTACTTAGTTCTTACTTAGCCGCTCTTTTTTGAATATATGCAAAGTGTGACTTTTTGTTTTGAGCTTTTGTTTCACTCTTTAGTCATTTGCATGTTTTGATTTTTGAGGTTTTTGTTTTACCTATGAATTTTTGCATGAAGATGCTGAAATCACTCGTACCTTTTCATAGTAGGCACGGTGTTGTATAAAATGTGAGCCTTATTTGTAATAGGCTTTGTTAGTGAAAGAGGGCCCTTTCTTTTTTATTGACACTTAATGAAGAAGACGTCTCAACTTCATGATGGTGTATTAATGCAATAGAGTGATAGGAATTTTTCACATGTTTGAGAATGCTTCTGAAGAAAGTTTTTCGTTTGAACTTTCATGACATTTTACATGTGTTTGATTTATCGTCTAAAACTCATGTTGCAACTGTTTTCATTTAACAGATTTGATACACACTTGTATCTCGTAACAATTTTTCATAGGTAACAGTTTTTTTTCGATTTAATACAAGGAAACAACTGTTTTTCATTAGTAACAGTTTTTATAATGATTGGGGCTTTTACCCGTAACTGTTTTTGTTGACAACAGTTTTTAATAAGTACAAGGGAAATGCTTTTTCATCCATAGCTGTTTTATTTGATAACAGTTTTATGAGAAAATACAAGGGTTTTGATCTTTCATCCGTAAATGTTTTATTCGATAACAGTTTTCTATATGAGTATAAAGATTTCGTAACTGTTTTTAATCACAACAATTTTTGAATGAGTACAATGATGATGATCTTTTACCCTAACTATTTTTGTTACAACAATTTTGAATAAGTACAAAGATGTGTATTTCTTCCTCGTAGCTAATATTTTGCCTTTTAACCCGAACATGTTCGAAGGTTTTTTGATTTAGGCTTTGAATTTGAGTCTCCAGCTCTTTTGCTTTTGCTCATATCACTTGATTTGTTGGGTAGATGGATCTTCAAGCTCGAGCTTTGACTCTCTGATAGTCTTCTTTGCTTCGTCTGAGCCTTCCATACTGTATAGTCCCCCAAGTGTTTGAGCTTTGAAAAATGAAATCTCGAGCACTTGACTATTCCTTCCTTGTGGTCCTTTTCCTGAAAAGGAAAAACGTGCGGGACTCGAAGGTATATAATTTTTTAGATGATGACTGCTTAACCCTTTAAAATGTCCATCAGAAAGTGTAACCCTAGACCGGGAATTGTGTTATTTCCTCGCGTCTTTGCAGGTCTAATATCATCATCTGCTGATGGGTTAGCTTTATGCCTATCATCTAAAAAAGTTAGTAAAATTTTAAATGTTCAAAATAAAATCGAACGTGCGATACCTGATCGGGGATACTTCTTTTCCTTAGAAGTAGTACTTCTTCAAGTGGATGGCGTTCCAGCTTGTTGGTAAGATTCTGCCGTCCATGGCTTCCAGTTCGTAGGCACCCTTCCCAGCTATGCCTCGGACTTTGTAGGGTCCTTCCCAATTTGGACTTAGCTTTCCTGCGCCTGCTTCTTTTGTTGATTGAAAGACTTTTTTGAGGACGAAGTCCCCAATCTTGAAGTATCTGAGATGAGCTTTTCGGTTGTAGTAACGCTCTATGATTTGTTTTTGAGCTGCCATCCGTATTAATGTTGCTTCCCTTCGTGGTTCGAGCAGGTCCAGATTAGTCCTTAACTCATCGTTGTTTGCCTCCTCCGTGGCTGTTATAACCCTTATGCTTGGTTCGCCAATCTCCACGGGTATTAAGGCTTCTGAGCCATAGACAAGTGCGAATGGAGTTTCTCCCGTGGCTGTTTTTGATGTTGTTCTGTATGCCCATAATACCGCTGGTAATTCATCAGGCCAATTTCCTTTGGCTTTATCTAGCCGCTTCTTTATATTGTTGATGATGATTTTATTTGTTGACTCAGCTTTACCATTAGCCACGGGATGGTACGGCGTTGAAGTGATCCGTTTGATTTGCTAGCTTTTAAAGAATTCTGTTATTTGAGAGCCTATGAATTGTGGGCCATTATCACACACGATCTTCTTTGGTATCCCAAAGTGGCATATTATGTTTCGCCATAAGAAGCTTTTAACTTCCTTTTCCCGTACTTGTTTGAACGCTTCCGCCTCTACCCATTTTGTGAAATAGTCAGTAAGTACGAGTAGAAACCGTACATGTCCTTTAGCTGGGGGAAGAGGTCCCACTATGTATATCCCCCATTTCATGAAGGGCCATGGAGATATGATTGGATGCAATAATTCTGCCGGTCGATGCATGTTATTGGCGAACCTTTGGCACCTGTCGCATTTGGATACAAAGTTTTCGGCATCTTCTTCCATCTTAGGCCAATAATACCCGGCTCTGATTAGGGTTTTACCAAAGATCTCACTCCTGAATTATTTCCACAGTGTCCTTCATGGACTTCTTTCATCACGAACTCCGTTTGATTAGGTCTGAGGCACTTAGCCAGGGGTCCTCTGAACATATTGTGATATTATGAGTTGCGAATGAGGCAATACCGTGCAGCTTTGCGGCGAAATGCTTGAGCTGTTTTCTTGTCTTCAGGTACGGTGCCATTCTGCAAAAAATTAAGAATTTCGTTTCTCCAATCCCAAGTTAAATTGTTGAAAGTTACCTCATTTCTGTGTTGGTCGATTGCTGAATGGAATAGATGAACGACAATTGCATTGTCTTTGTTTGTTACTTCTGTAACTGCTGTGAGGTTTGCTAATGCATCTGCCTTTGCATTTTCTTCTCTAGGTATTTGTATTACCTTCCATGTTTTGAATTGTCTTACGAGTTCTCGTGCCTTTTCCAGATATTGTTGCATCCGAGTCTCTCGAGCGATGTAAGTCCCTTGCATTTGATTCACTACCAGTTGGGAGTCGCTGTTGATTACGATTTGCTCGATTGAGAGTTCTCGTGCTAGTTCGAGGCCCGCAATGACAGCTTCGTACTCTGCTTCATTGTTAGTTATAGGATGACCTTTAATAGCTTGTCGTGTCTTCTCACCCGTGGGTGATATTATGACTATGCCTAAGCTGGAACCTTTTATATTGGAAGAGCCATCAGTAAATAGGGTCCATAGACCCGGATTAGCACCGTTAAAGAGTTGTAACTCCTTTTCCACTTTAGGGGCAATGTTACTACTAAAATCAGCAACAAAATAAGCTAATATTTGTGACTTAATTGCAGTTCTAGGCTGATATATTATTTCATGCTCACTTAATTTTATGGCCCACTTGGCTAATCTTCCTGACAGTTCTTGCTTATGCAATATATTTCTTAAAGGATATGAAGTCACGACAGTGATTGGATGACATTGAAAATAGGGTCGTAATTTTCTAGATGCCATTATTAAAGTTAAGGCTAACTTTTCTAGATGTGGATATCTGGTTTCAACATCTAATAAAGTTTTACTTACGTAATAAATAGGTGATTGTTTACCTTTATCTTCTCTTACCAATACTGCACTTACAGCAATTTCTGAGACATCTAGGTAGATGTACAATCTTTCCCCTTCTTTTGGCTTTGACAACAACGGAGTTTGATAGATAAGCCTTCAAATTCTTGAGGGCCTGCTGACATTCTTCAGTCCATTCGAACTGATTCTACTTTTTGAGGACTGAAAAGAATTTAAAACTTTTTTCGGAAGACTTGGAAATAAATCTTCCCAAAGTCGTTATTCTCCGTGTCAGTCTTTGAACTTCCTTTTTATTTGTTAGTATATCAGGTATTTCTTTTATAGCTTTAACTTGAGCGGGATTTACCTCTATTCCCCAATTTGATACAAGGAAACCCAAAAATTTAACTGATTGTACACCAAAAGCTCATTTTTCCGGATTTAGCTTCATATTGTACCTGCGTAAAATATAAAAAGTAATAGAAAGGTGCTGGAAATGGTATTCCGCCCGTGTTGATTTTACCAGCATATCATCAATGTAGACTTCCATCGTTTTTCCCAGATGTTCTTGGAACATCTTGGTTACCAGCCTTTGATAGGTGGCTCCAGCGTTTTTCAAGCCAAAATGCATGACTTTATAACAGTAAGTCCCCCTATTTGTAATGAAGGAAGTTTTTTTCTCGTCTAAGGGATCCATTTTAATCTGATTATAACCAGAATAGGCATCTAGAAAGCTTAATAATTCATGACATGCGGTAGCATCAATCATTTGATCTATATGTGGTAATGGGAATGAATCTTTGGGGCATGCTTTATTTAAATCTGTATAGTCTACACATACCCTCAATTTTCCATTCTTTTTAGGTACTACCACAGTATTAGCTAACCAATTAAGGTACGTTACCTCTCGTATCGAACCAATTTTCGAGAGTTTTTGTACCTCTTCGTCAATCACTTGGTTCTTGAATGGTCCTTGCTTTCTTTCTTTTTCTGCTTAACAGGTACGAAGGATGGATCTTCATTTAGTTTATGAGTCATCACTTCTGTTGGAATACCTGTCATATCTGAGTGGGACCACGCAAAGCAATCTGCGTTAGCCTTTAAATAATCAATTAACGTACCTTTTCGATCAGGGCTCAGTCGCGTGCCTATATACACCTTCTGTTCAGGTTTTTGCTCAAACAATGGAACAACTTCGAGCTCTTCCGTAGTTGTTTTGACGTGTTCGTCTTCTTCTGGTTCATGAATGACATCCGGTCTAGAGTCCACATCTATGTGGTCCAACGCATCTCCCGTAGTCACTTTCTCGTGGGTATCTCTTCCCGTATCTATTTGAACATTCACTTCTTGCGTACATGTTTGGTTAGTAACTTTTTCCGTACCTGTTTGAACAGTGAAATCTGTTTGGAAGATTTCTCTGTCTTTCGATTCTTCCGTCTCTTTTTTGTTATAAAGTGATACGGAATTTATATTTCTGAAGGCCTGTTGATCACCCTTGATTTGTCTAATTCCCCATTCTGAGGGAAATTTGATTACCTGGTGAAGAGTGGATGAAACTGCTTTCATGTCATGGATCCAGGGCCTTCCCATAATTACGTTATAAGCCATGTCAATGTCAATGACTTGGAATTTGATGCTCTTAGTTACTCTCTCGGCGTAAGTGCTTAGTTCGATATCTCCCTTGGTTATCATTGTTGAGTTATCAAACCTTGATATGGCTCGAGCCTTTGGGATAACTTGATTTCCCATGAGCATTTCTTCCACGACTCTTAACAAGATAATATTGACTGAACTACCTGGATCAATCAACACTCTTTTAACGTTAGTGTCATGAATGAGTAAGGATATTACCATATCATCGTTATGGGGAAGCATTAGCCCAAAAAAATATGCATCATCTTATTTCATGTTCAGTTGGATCTTCTCGAACCCGCTTTTCGTGGGTAATTTTGACCTTTGATGCTAATTGGCAAACTATTCCGTTTACTTCCTCTCCTCCATGTGTCACGTTGACAGTTCGCTTTGGAGAAGGAGTCTTTGGGGGCTCCTGTCTGTTCTTCATATATGTCTGTTTACCTTTATCACTAAACAATTCTGTTAAATAGCCCCGTTTCAAGCAGTGTTCTATTTTGCCTTGTAGGAATCTGCAATCTGCAGTCCTGTGTCCATGATCATTATGAAATTCACACCAGAAATCTGGGTTTCTTTTATTTGGGTTTGACCGCATCTCTTTGGGCCATTTAACCTTATCTCCCATATTTCTTAATATTGAAACAAGTTCAGGAGTACTTACATTAAAGATATGATTCCCAACTCGGGCATTACCTCTAGGTCATTTATCTCGATCCTTTCTGGATCTGGATGAGGATGAGCCCACGTCTCTGCTTGGTGGTCTATAATCTGACCTAGTGTTTTCGAACATGAGACGAGTTTCACGTCCCGATGGTCCTAAGTAAGGATAATACCTGTTTTTACCTGATCTCCTGTCTGATTCTGGACGTCTGGATCTGGAATGATCTTCATCTCTCGAACGAGAAATGATATCTTCTTCTATTCTAAGTTTAGTGTTGTACCTGTTATATACATCATTCCACGTTGTATCTGGGAATTCTCTTAGACTTTCTTTGAGTCTCCTCGTGGCTTCCGAGCTTTTGTCATTTAGATTTCTTGCAAATGCCATGGCTGCCCAAGTATCAGGCACCCTAGGTAATTGCATTCTTTCTCGTTGGAACCTTTCTACAAATTCACGGAGTAGTTCCGTGTCTCCTTGCTTTATTTTGAATATGTCTTCCATTCTTTTCTCAACTTTTTGTGCACCAGAGTGTGCTTTTATAAACGAATCTGCAAGCTCAACAAAAGAGTCAATAGAATTTTCAGGGAGAAGAAAAAATACCATGTTAGGGCTCCTTTGGTGAGTGTTTCTCCGAATTTTTTGACAAGGACTGATTCAATCTCCTATTTAGTTAAGTCGTTTCCCTTTACTCTAGTAGTAAAAGCGGTCACATGGTCGCGTGGATCAGTTGTTCCATCATACTTGGGAACGTCAGGCATTTTAAACTTCTTGGGTATAGGCAAGGGTGTTGTGCTTGGTTTCCAAGGTTGTTGAGAATATCTATCAACATCAATGCCTTTGATAATAGGTGGTACTCCAGGAATTTGCTCGATTTGGTCATTTTGTTCCTTCATCTGTTTCTGCATGGTTAGCAGTAAATTTTGTAATTCAGAGTTATTAGTCATACCTAGTCTTGCTTCGAGAGATTCATTAGGAGTGTCACCCATTGCCGAGTTTATCAATCCAGATTGAGGATTTTCCCCAGTGACTGTATTTTTTGGAGGTGGTGTCAATGATGCAGGTGGTGCTGCTGGTAATCCTCTTGCAAATTCTTGCAAAGCTTGTCCCACGTACTCTGCAATCATTTGCTTTATTCGATCTTGTTCTACCGTTTGCTCATTATTATTGCGGTTGTTATCAGATCTTTCTGGGGATGGTTCCCTTGAACCATGAGGGGTTACTTGAGGTGATGGAATTGGGGTTCCATTCCTCTGCTGGTTGTTGTCATTGGAGTTCGACATAATTTAGAGGATATCAATGGAAAAGTGAACAAAGATTATCAGATTCCCGGTAACAGAACCAATTTGTTTAACCAAAGAATTAGATCCTTTGACCAAAGCTGTTTTTAGGATGAACGAGGGTTAATGATAATCAAGGAAATAATAAGTATAAGTAAAAGACAATATTATGATACGCCGAAAAGTAAAGTGTGTTGTATTCGCAGTCCAGATCCCCTTTACAAGTTATATTCCCTTCCTTTATATAGGGAGTTTCTTAATATAACGTCTGATTCTTGCAATGATCTCCCATTAATGATTAATTATTACATTAATGAGGCGTTACAAAGGATAATCGTAACTGTTGCATGAAGGTCACATAACGTATGGATCATTAATAGAGGATCCTTGAATCTGCCCGTAGCTCTGTCTGGATTCACCTTGACCGTGTCTCTTCCCCGTCTTAATCAGGTTGAATTTCCCGTGGCTGATGAACTCAAAGGTTTATTGATCCGTGCCTCTTTTTTACGTACCTCTTTATAGAATCATATCCAAATGTCGTGTTTTCCTTGGTCCACGTAGCCGGCTGAGTTGTCTAGAATCAGCTTACGTGTGAGACTTCTTTTTACCAATACAATGTCCTCGGTAATCTGAAGCATCGTCATCACTTGCCTAATCACCTCACCCAAGTGCATCTTCTTCCTACACCTACCTCTCCTTTTGCCCTTGAAGATCAACCTTTCGCACCTCCTCCCTGGTGCCTCTGTGTCTCTCCTCTACACATGTCCGAACCATCTAAGTCTAGTTTCCCGCATCTTATCCTCCACAGGGATACGCCAATCTTGTCCCGAATAACTTCATTCCTAATTCTATCAATCCTGGAATATATGCCCGTACATCCATCTCAACATCCCTATTTCAGCTACCTTCATCTTCTGGACATGTGATCTCTTAACTAGCTAACACTCAGCCCCATACAACATAGTCGGTCTAACCAACGCCCTGTAAAACTCACCTTTAGGTTTTGGTGGCACCTCCTTATCATAGAAAACACCGGAAGCAAGTATCCGTTTCAACCACCCCGCCCCAATACGATGTGTGACATCCTCATTAATCTCTCCATCCTCCTGTATAATTGGCCCAAGACACTTGAAACATCATCTCCAAGGGATGACTTGTGAATTTAACCTCACAACCCCGTCCGCTTTATGAGTCGCACCACTGAACTTGCATTCCAAATATTTTGTCTTGGTCATGCTCAACTTGAAACCTTTAGATTCTAGTGTCTGCCTCCGAACCTCTAACCTCTCGTTAAAACCACATTGAGTCTCGTCAATCAACACAATGCCGTATGCAAATAACATACACTACAACATCTCCCCTTGAAAGTGACGCATCAATGCGTCCATTGTCACGGCAAATAAAAATGGGCTAAGGGTTGACCCCTGATGCAACCCCATCACAATTGGAAAGTGATATAAGTCCCCTCCAACTGTCCTCACCCGGGTCTTATCTCCTTCATAAATATCCTTAATCGCCCTATTATATGAAACTGGTACCCCTAACCTCTAACACCTCCACAAAACCTCCAGCGACACTTTACCGCAAGCTTTTTTTAGATCGATGAATACGTTTGTAAGTCCATTTTCCTCTTCCTATACTGATTTATCAATCTCCTAACAAGGTGAATTAGCCTCCATAGTAGAATGCCCCGGCATAAATTCGAACTGGTTTTCGAATATAGACATAATCCTACTCACCTCAGCTCCACCACCTGCTCCCAGACTGTCATATTATGACTTAGCAGCTTGATACCCCGGTAGTTATTACAGTTTTAAATATCACTCTTGTTCTTGTACAATAGGATCATCGTACTCCACCTCCATTCCTCATGCATTTTTTTCATTATAAAAATAATATTAAATAATTCAGTGAATCACTCTAAGCCTGCCATGCCCGCGCTCTTCCAAAATTCCACCGAGATTTTATCTGGCACGGTTGCTCTACCCCTTCTCATCTTACGCATAGCCTCCTTAACCTCCTCAACTTTAATACACCTACAACACCCAAAGTTTCGCCGACTCTCAAAGTATTTCAAATCCCGAGCACAATGTTCCTGTCCTTATCTTCGTTCAAGAGTCTATGGAAGTAAGTTTGCCATCTCCGACAAATATGTGCCTCATACAACAAACCTTTTACATCCTCGTCCTTGATGCACTTCACTTGGTCCAGGTCACGGGACTTCTTTTATCTCACCTTAGCAAGCCTGAACAACTTCCTCCCCCCTGCCTTCTAGTTCTACGTACACATGCCCATATGTTGTAGTCTTAGTCGTCGTGACTGCTAACTTTGCTTCCTTCTTAGACATCTTATACCACTCCCTATTCATCCTCTTATTCTCCTCGTCCATACTCTCCAACAGCTTCAAGTACGCTACTTTCTTAGCTTTCACTTTTCTTTGGACTTCTTCATTCTACCAACAATCCTCTTTGTGCCCACCAGAGTAATCCTTCGAGACCTCTAATACCTTTCTAGCAGTTTCCCTAATGCAATCCTCCGTCGTGGTCCACCTATCATTTGCATCCACACTACTCTTCCAAGCCCCCATATCCAGCAACTTAACCCTCAACTCTCGGGCTTTGTCCTCAGTCAAGGCTCCCTTAGGATGACTATACACAACCCTCTTTCTCCTCTTGCTCGTGATCTCAAGGTCCATGACCAAGAGTCTATGTTAGGTCGTGAGGTTATCACGCAGGATGACCTCGCAATCCGTGCATAGACCTTTATCATACTTCTTAATGAGTAGATATAATCAATTAAGGTTTTGGCCACCGAACTTTTAAAAGTGATCTACCTTTGTCGGAAAATCACTTAAACAGAAATAATTTTTTATATTATACTTAACAAGAACAAATTGGGAAGAATATTTTATATATAATCATTCAGTATCTGATATTTACTTGTAAAAATTGCATGGGGCGCCCTATTTGGTCTTTCCCTTTAAACTTATAGCCGCTTTGTTTTTCCGTTTGCATCTGCACCTTTTTTTTTTTTTTTGTTAAAAGCGTTTCAAAAAAGACGTTTTTTCCCTTCAGGACTATTGACAAAACTGTAGACTGCAGGACAAAACTTCAGCATGTTTTGGCATGAAGTTTAGCAAATGAACTAAATAACTTAAGCATGTTTAGTCTGAAGTTTTAGCAAATGAACTAAATAACTTAAGCATGTTTAGTCTGAAGTTTTAGCAAATGAACTAAATAACTTAAGCATGTTTTGGCATGAAGTTTTAGTAAATGAACTAAATAACTTAAACATGTTTAGTCTGAAGTTTTAGCAAATGAACTAAATAACTTTAGCATGCATTAGCAAAAACTCATTAGATTACATACTGCAATACAAAAACTTAAGCATGTTTAGTCTAAAGTTTTCACAAATGAACTAAATAACTTAAACATAATTAGTCAAAAGTTTTAGTAAATGAACTAAATAACTTCAGCATGCATTAGCAAAAACTAATTAGAAAATTACATATTGTAAGACAAAAACTTAAGCATGTTTAGTTTGAAGTTTTCGCAAATGAACTAAATAACTTCAGCATGTTTAAACTGAAGTTTTAGCAAATGAACTAAATAGCTTCAACACTCATGAAAAAATTGTAGACTGCAGAATAAATAACTTCAGCATGCATTAGCATGGAGTTTTAGCTTCAATGTAAAACAACTTCATGCTAATAATGCTATATTAGCATGAAGTTTTAGCTTCAACATGAAACAAACTTCATGCTATTAGCATGAAGTTTCTGGGGTTTTTATAAAGCTGCCGAGAGGAGAGGAGAGGAGGAGATCTTTTTTCATGAATGAGGTTGCAGGTCACGCGATTAATCAGGAGTATACGTGTCGTATTATTACGAATTTTTTGTCAACTGGCTACTAAATCAACAATTTTTAAAAATATGGTACATGTTAAAAGTTGGCACAAATATAGGGTATGGCTGCAAAACTCCCTATTTACTTGATCCGATTAATTTGAAGAGAAACTTTCAGAAACCACTATGTTTTAGTGGTTATTAGCTAGTTGTAGCTATCATTTACTATATTACTTCATATAGCTATGTTTTCAGATTTTTTAGAGTGTATTCGATGTATTTAAGCTACTATATTCATGAATACAGTAGCATTTCCAGGTGTGAAACAGGGGATTACAGTTAGACAAATTTTTGTATTCGAGTGTATTCGACTATATTCATGGCGTGAATGGGATTACAACTGGACAGATTATTGTATTCGACTGTATTCACGGCGTGAAACAGGGGATTACACTATTTTTAAACGGAAAGTGAATCAATTAACATAATAGACTATTAATATAACTCAACAAACTCAATTATAACACACAACTTTTGTATTTTCAGTCATAAAAAAGATTCTCAACCGAAAAATATCCCAAAAACATAGCAATCTTCAGGATATAATACATATGAATACATAAATTATATTAATAAAAAAACATATGAATACATTCATGGAATATAGCGAGGCAGTGAATATAATGAAATACATAGAATACATCGGGATACATTGAAATACAATGGAAAAAAAAGACAGTGAACACAAGGAAATACATAGAATACAGCGAGATACATTGAAATACAATGAAAAAAAGACAATGAATACAATGAAATACAGCGAGATACATTGAAATATATTAACAGAAAATACAAGTTCCATTACAACGAGAAAATATCATTCTAAAATCTTTCCTTCTTCCATTGCTTTTTCAAGAGCAATTGTCTATAAATGGTGACAATTTCACTGTCTTTTGTTTGGCTGTGTCGACTTTGCGTACTCTTTTAGAAAACAAGAATATTAGACCTGAGAGAGAAATTTTACGACTTCTTATCCTTCTCCAGCGAGATTGAAATTTGACTATGAATGAGATTGAGAGGCTGCTGAGGGCGGCGGTATGAGGGAGAATAGATATTGGGTAGGGGATAGGAGAAATTTGAGAGGATATGAGAGAGAGAAATAATACAAAGCTTATTTTATGGCTTAAGGGTAGGAGGTAACCATAAATAGATATTAGGCTATAAAAAATCAAAAGGTAGCTATGAAATATAATTTTCTAAAGGGATATTTATTTAAAATAAATAAGGTATCAACCTTTGCTATAGGAGTTAACTAATCCTTTGAATCACGCCATATTATGTTGGCGATACAGGCGAGGCAAATTAAGGTTGAGACTAATGGGAGTGTTTTAGTCTCTCAATTGAGACTTTACTCAATAGAGACCCGGTCGAATAAGTGGCACATGCTGCTTGCCACGTGGACGCATCTGAGACATTGGGCATGTTTAATCCCAACCGTCCAAGCCAGTCATACCCCATTAATATAAACATATGTATATACTAAGTTAGTTAGAGTAGTTACATAAAAAATGTATAAATACAGGTACTTGTACATATTGGACACAATGAAGATATACAACTTGAAATATTTTCTCCAAAATATCTAGAAGTTTCTTACAATTTTCACATGGTATCAGAGCTAGATCTTTCGATCCAGATTTTTTTTGGTTTGTTCAACGATAATTGCTCAACATTTCTGGATTTATTATCCAGTTTCTTTTGAATTCACTGGATTCTATTCCAATTTCTGTTTTGAATCCTGTTCAGCTGGATTCTACAGCAATCTCTGCATCTTCAGGTATAATTTCTGATTCTTCATCTATAATCGCGACTCAAATGGAGAAGTTTAATTGCGATCATCCATACTACTTATATGATTCTGATTCTCCTGGTATGGCACTCGTTTCTCCTCCTTTTGATGGATCTGGATATGGAGGATGGAGGAAATCGGTCATAATTGCATTGTCAGCAAAAAATAAGTTAGGTTTCATTGATGAAACTCTACCTAGACCTAAGGATGGAGCACCAGAACTTAAATACTGGATTAGATGTAATGATATGGTATTTGCATGGCTGCTTAATTCTATGACAGTTGAGATTAGGTCAAGTGTAATTCATTCTAAATCAGTGAGAATTTTGTGGAAACAGTTGAAGGACAGGTATGGTCAGTCCAATCACGCGTAGTCTTTTGAATTACAAAAACAATTATTAGAGACTGTACGAGGATCCAGTAACATAGCTACATATTTTAACAAGATGAAAGCTATATGGGATGAAATAAAGTTGATTGATTCTAGGGCTGTATGTGTTTGTGTAGACTGTAAATGTGGGTCAATTGAGAAAAATCATGCTATTGAAGAAAGATAAAAGTTAGTTCAGTTTTTAATGGGACTAAATGAGACCTATACTGGAATTAGGGGAAGTATAATGATGATGCACCATTCCCCTACCATTGACAGAGCCTATTTCTTACTTTTACAAGAGGAGAGACAAAGGAGTATACAAAACATTGCACAATATCCTACTAAGTCTAGTTCTTTTGCTGTGCCTGGACAATATTTTGCTCAGAATAGACAGAAGCCTAACATGAATGCAGGAAAGGGTTTTAATTCTCAAAGGAACAATCAAGATTACATGAAAACACTTTTCTGCAACTATTGCAAGAAATCAGGGCATACCATTGAGAGATGTTTCAAGCTTCATGGTTATCCACAACATCCCAAACCTGCAACCAGCAGACAACCAAAGTATCACTCTTTAGCTCAAGTGAATGCAGTTTTTTCTAAGGAAACCACAAAACAAATGAACATAAGTGAAAAAGAAGCTACAATTGGAATCACACATAATCAACTTGCTCAATTAATGGAAATGCTTCAGCATGCCAAAATTGGTCAACGTGGGGCATCATCTTCTGATACTCAGGCAACTGCCAATTGTGCTGGTATTATCCTACCCCACTCTGCTTCCTTTCCTAAACCTACCAAGACTCATTTTTGGATCATTGACTCTGGTGCATCAGAACACATGAGCTTTGATCTTACCATTATGTCTAATGTCACACTCCTTGCTAAACCTATCAATGTAAACTTACATAATTCTCAAAGAGTTAAAGTTACTTATGCTGGTCAAGTAACTGTTCACTCTCAATTGACACTACACACAGTCCTATTTGTACCAACTTTTAAATTCAACTTAATTTCTGTTCATAAACTCTGCAAACAATTTCACTCTATTCTCACCTTCAGTGATCTTCCTGTTTCTTGTAGGGCCTTTCTTTGAGGAGGCCAATGGTTCTTGGTGAAATTCAAGCTAGCCTGTACCTTCTTCATTCCACTCATCAACTTATAAAGTCTTCTAAATCCCAACAACATACTTCTTTTGTTACTCCTATTAATAAACTTGCTATTTTACCCTCAATATCTATTTCCATTGTTTCTATGTCTAATTCTGTAGTTTCTTGCACAAATTTGTGGCATATTAGGTTGGGGCATCTGCCACCATCCAGTATGAAGCATATTCCTAGTTGTATGCAATACATTTCTAGTAATGATGATTTTCCTTGCACAGTTTGTCCCATGGCCAGACAACATAAGCTGCCTTTTCCTACTAGCACTAGTTCTTCTTCACACATTTTTGAATTAATTCACATTGATACCTGGGGTCCTTACAAGTCCTCCACTCATGATGGTTTCAAGTATTTCCTTATAATAGTAGATGACTTTAGTATGGGTACTTGGACTTATTTGTTGAGTACTAAAAACAATGCTTTCACTATTCTACAATCTTTCATTTCTATGGTTGAACCCAATTTACTACCAAAGTCAAAAAGATTAGGTCTGACAATGCTTTTGAAATGGGCAGTAACACTGTTTCCACCACTTATCTTCTCTGTAAGGGTATCATCCATCAGACTTCCTGTGTTGTCACCCCTCAACAGAATGGGGTTGTTGAGAGGAAGCACAAATACTTTTTGGAAACTTGTCGAGCTTTACTATTTCAGTCTCAAGTTCCCATATGTTACTGGGGTGAATGTCTCTTGACTGCCACTTGTTTGATAAATAGATTCCCTACCAAACTTCTTGCCTACAAATCTCCCTATGAAGTTCTGTTTAATAAAGCTCCTGACTATTCCTTTTTACGCAGCTTTGGTTGCTTGTGCTTTGCCTCTACTTTATCCCATCATCGAGGCAAACTTGATCCTAGAGTTGATGCTTGTATTTTTCTGGGCTATCCCTATGGCAAAAAGGGTTACAAACTTCTTAATATTCAGACTCGCAAACTATTTGTCTCCAAAAATGTTGTGTTTCATGAATCTATTTTTCCATTTTCCTTTCTCCATGACCCTCCTCAACCTATATTTCCTGCTTCTCCCTCTTCTTGTGAGCCTATACCTCCTTATTATGCCCCTCCTCAATCTCCTATATCTCCTATCATATCTCCAGTTCTCCCCCTTCTTCTACTCCTGCTAGACAACATACTCCTTCTACTACCTCAGACTTTCCTGTTCCTCCCTCCTTGGTCTATCCTATTCCTTCCCCTACTCCTACTCTTCAAATTAACCTACGCAGGTCTTTCAGGGAACACAAAACTCCTTCTTACCTTGTTGATTATGTGTGTGGTGATGTTCATCTAGCTGATGTGTCTACCTCTTGTTTCATATCCCCTGTTTTTCCACAACAATTTTCTTTTGCTACCGTATCCTCTACCAACCAGCAACTTATGAGCATTTTACCTCAAATCCATGAGCCTACTACCTATTCTGAGTCTGTTGCTCACCCAGTTTGGCAGGAAGCCATGGGTAAAGAAATTGATGCCCTTTTAGCCAATGAGACTTGGGAGGTTGTTCCTTTGCCTGTTGGAAGGAAGGACATTCCTTGTAAATGGGTCTATAAGGTCAAATTAAAATATGATGGGAGTGTTTAGCGTTTAAAGGCTCGACTTGTTATTAGAGGTGACACACAACGTGAAGGTATTGATTTTATGGAAACCTTTTCACCTGTGGTCAAAATGACCACCATTAGGTGCATTCTGGCTTTGGCTATTAAGAAAGGATGGGGATTATATAAATTAGATGTTAATGATGCGTTCTTACACGGGGATTTACATGATGAGTTCTATATGAAATTCCCAGCTGGGATTTCTCCTCCTGCTCCTAATATGGTTTGTCGTTTGAAGAAATCTCTTTATGGGGTTCGTCAAGCCTCACGATAATGGTATGCTCGTCTCACTACTACCCTCCAATTTAAGGGTTTTAGTCACTCTTTGAACGACTATTCCCTATTCTATAAGAGGTATGAGGATCCTATTTCTTTGGTGGTCGTATACGTTGATGATATTCTTCTTACGGGCAATAATGTGGCAGATTTGGAAGATTTAAAAGCCTTTCTAGATGCTGAATTCAAAAAAAAAAAAAGATTTAGGGAACTTATCTTATTTTCTGGGGATGAAGGTCCTTCAAGAGTCTTCTGGGATCCTTGTAACTCAACGCAAATTTGCTCTTGAACTCTTGTCTGAGTTTGATTGTCTTGCCATGGCCCCTGCTTCTTCTCCTCTGGACCCTTCCGTCAAGCTCCAATCTGATGATGGTGTTCTTCTTTCTGACCCCACTGTGTATCGTCGTCTTTTGGGGAAATTGAACTTCTTGACCCACACTCGCCCAGACTTGAGTTTTGCCGTTCAGCATTTGGGTCAATTCATGCAAGCCCCGCGTGACTCTCACTTATCCGCTGCTATTCATTGCCTTCGTTATTTGTTGCGTGACCCTGGCATGGGCTTGTTCATGAATGCTGCTCCCTCTCTTGATTTGCTTGCTTTTTGTGACTCTGATTGGGGTTCTTGCCCGGACTCTCACCGTTCTATTAGTGGGTTCTTTATCAGCCTTGGTGGTTTCCCTGTTTCTTGAAAGTCCAAGAAGCAATCGTTTGTTCCCTCTCCTCCGCTGAAGCTGAGTACAAATCTATGCATCGAGTTGTCGCCGAGCTCACTTGGCTTGTTCGCCTTCTCGATGACCTCTCTATTCCGCCTTCTCTGTCGGTTCCTCTTCACTCTGACAGTCAGGCGGCGATTCATATCGCCAAAAATCCGGTCTTCCATGAACACACGAAGCATGTGGAGCTTGATTTCCACTTCGTGCGTCAACAGTTTCAGGCTGGTCTGATCTCCTTAACCTTTGTTCCGTCTCACTCACAGCTCCCCGATGTCTTCACCAAACCTCTTACTGGTCCACTCCATCGTTCTCTCTTAGGCAAGCTGGGGGTTCATTCTTCACCCTCCACCTTGAGGGGGGTGTTAGCGATACATGCGAGGCAGATTAAGGTTGAGACTAATGGGAGTGTTTTAGTCTCTCAATTGAGACTTTACTCAATAGAGACCCGGTCGAATAAGTGGCACATGCTGTTTGCCACGTGGACGCATCTGAGACATTGGGCATGTTTAATCCCAACCGCCTAAGCGAGCTGTACCCCATTAATATAAACATATGTATATACTAAATTAGTTAGAGTAGTTACATAACAAATGTATAAATACAAGTACTTGTACAGATTGGACACAATGAAGAAATACAACTTGAAATATTTTCTCCAAAGTATCTAGAAGTTTCTTACAATTTTCACATATTAAGCCCCTTGAAAAAAACTTTCCTACCAAATTTTTTAGGCTTTTAACAAATTTGGTAGTTGGCCAAAAATAACTAAAGCCATTAGCCAATATATAAAAAATGTATATATAATCACATACAAAACTGTGTAGATTTTCCAAAAGTTCTATAATTGGTAGCGACAATTTAAGAAGACACCTTTTAGTCTTTATCACAAATTCACAATCATTCAGAGGAAAAATCTCATTTATATACTTTCTCGCATGCCCCCCCCCCCCCGGGTACTACCATTGTCAAACTCCTACTAGGTGACTGTGACTAAATAAGCAGCTACCCTAGTTTAGTCTTACAGTCATCATCAAATTTGCTACATTTATGTTCCTTATTCATTTCTGGGATTAATTTATAAAACCCCAGAAAATTTGTCGACTTTTCTTGAATTAATTTGAGCTATAACTTCGTTGGGTTGGTGAAAAAATGGCAGGTTGTTCTTCAGTTATTAGGTTATCTCACTTTACAACTCTGAAAAATGAAATCTTTACAACTAGGTCAGTTAAAGATTCAAACTTTACGTTTGTTAAGATCCAAGATTTTGTGGATACAAGCAAAATTGGTTATTTGGTTTGTAAGAACAATTATAAGTCGAGATTCTTGGTCAAGAGTTCATTGAATCCCCAAGAGGGTAATTCAATATCTGGTGTTAGTGTGAAAACAGTACTCATAGAGAATAATAATACTTCTCCTGATAATGGTGATGGTGGAAACGGGAAATACCCTGGTGGTGGGGGTGGTGGTGGGGGAGGGGACAATGGGGAAGGTGATAAGGAAGAAGAGGAATTTGGGCCATTACTGAAGTTTGAGGATGTGATGAGAGAGGCAGAGGCTCGTGGGGCAACACTTCCTGCTGATATGATAGAGGCTGCAAAGAGTGTTGGGATCAGAAAGTTACTTCTGCTTAGATATTTGGATTTGCAGGTAATATTTTTTGATTAGGTGAAAATGATTAACCTCTATTTTGTATAAATATTGACATGAGATGATTTAAATGGAGTAACGAGGCATAGTTGTTGTTATTGTTGTTTTTGAAAATGATTAACCTGTTTAAAAAATGATTTCTTGAAAATGTGCATTTTGATTGTTTCTTTGATTGGCAGTTTGTGTTTTTGAGAATATAGGGATCAGCTTGGCTGGGAGCTGCAATGAGGTCATGTTCTATGCTGCGGAACAGAATGTTGGCCGATCCATCATTTCTTTTCAAAGTTGGAACTGAGGTTTGTGTTAGGGTTGATTTTGATATTGCTTATCTGTAAAAAACTCATTGATCTGTGGTACAGTAGAAATAGTTGCACATTGAGCTAGTGCATATAGCGTGCCTAGTGTCGTGTCTGTGATTATGTTTGCATATCTTACTGCTTGGAGCAATTAGTACTTCTAGTTGTATAACCATGCTAAACTTGCATGACACGTGGTGAATTTCTATGGACCTTGAAATCACTTGTACGGTTGTGACACCTTACCTACTGTTCATGGTAATGTTTGTTTCGTCATGATATTTATACTTTGATATACTTTTCGACTTTGAATTCACGGGTTTCTTTGGTTTTGTGATGTAGATAGTTATTGATACTACTTGTGCAACAGTTGCGGAAGTTCAAAAGAGGGGCAAAGATTTCTGGGCGGAATTTGAACTGTATGCTGCAGATATGTTGGTCGGGGTTGCTGTAAATGTAGCTCTAGTTGGGCTACTTGCACCATATGCTCGAATTGGGCAACCCTCTGTATCTCAAGGGTTTGTTGGTCGTATGCAGAGAGCTTATGGAGCGCTTCCAAGCAGGTTTTGACATTTGCACGCCCTCTGATATTATTGCATTAAAAATATTGGAGCACTTTTTAGAAGATTTTCACTTCAAATACTCGTCAACCTGCAGTGTTTTTGAAGCTGAAAGGCCAGGGTGTAGATTTACAGTGAATCAGAGAATTGCTGCTTATTTTTATAAGGTAATTCTTGCATAACTGAAGTTTATGCTATGTTTGGATTGCAGTACCTCTGTATATCTCTCTTGTTCTTTTCATAAATGCATACTATTATGTAACTTAAAGTTCTTCATATTTCTTTAGGGCATTCTGTATGGATTTGTGGGGTTCGGATGTGGTATCATTGGCCAAGGAATTGCAAATATGATAATGACTGCCAAGCGGTGTGTTACTCTCTGATATCACTGACACTATTATTGTTGATTACTTTTGTTGTTTGCTGTTGTTGTTTCGATTTTCTGATTTTGTTTACATAGATGCTGCTATGGAGATATTTCTATTAAATTTCTGACTTACTCCTTCCTGGAGTCATTAACCCAGTACTCATACTAAAAAAGATCCATAAACCAGAACTCTTCATTTCGATACTAAAACCCTAATAAATCGCCTTGTTGTAAACAAGTACTATTCTACTTCTTTAGTTAGATATTAATTTTCTTGTTGCTTTGTCATAAACTAGTTTTAATATATGATATAATAGGATTAAGCAGCTAACTCTCGGCACAAAATTGCCTTTCTTTTCTCACCTGTCTTTGCTAATCCGGCTTTAATGGCTATCTTGCCATTCTCTGGATTTGTTTGCTAATGTGAGGGATGTAGATGTGTGAGAGACAATGGTTATACAGTTTTGGTGGAGAAAAATGGTCAATGGGAAAGGCCTTAAGGACGTTTTTGGGGAGGGGACAGGAGCAAGGTGATGGTAGGTAGGTTCAAAATGGAAGAGATAAACTCTTTTTTATTGTGTCACAGAGAAAGTGGCAGGGCATTTGGTTCCAAGCCAATAAAGGCTGGGTTGGGGATGCTTAAAGGACTAACATCACAACTTGTAATTTCAGGTGAAAGAAAAAGCTAAAAACAAAAGAATAACTTTCAGCTGTGTTAAGCCAGGAAGTATTATCTATTGTAATGAATCGTCAAAGCCATTTTGTTTAATTCCATCTCCAACCTATTTTTCTTGAGCCAAGGGTCTTTCAGAAACAACCTCTCTATTCCCTCGGGGTAGGGGTAAGGTCTGCGTACACACTACCCTCCCCATACCCCACTAGTGGGATTGGTCGTTGTTGTTGTAGATATCTGTTGCATTTTTGGCGACTATCAATTATTTTAACATCCAAAGTTATTTTAGATCAAAGTTAGAAGCTTGATTTGTAAAACCTTAGTCGTTATAGGGCACACCTCCAGCATTAGATAATTTTAGTAGTACCGGAACGGTTTGAAAGTGATACATGCCCAAGGGAGGAAGATCAGATGTCTAATTTCTTCTTATCAAAAGAAGGAATGTCTAATTTCAAATTTAGGAAGCTGGTTCTCTTTCTTCGCTTCAGGGAGGGAGGTCCTTATGTGCAACTATCTCCACTGTAGGAAGAAAAAAAAAGGAAAGAACAACATTTTCTGCATATTTATACAAAAAAGTCTGAATTATTATATTAGCGTCGAGTAGGGATACATTCACAAGGCAGAATCCAGATGCTTCAAAAAGGGGTTGTACTGGGACAAGAGTGTTAATTAAAATTAGAAAGAGGTTTACTTGGCAGCTGAGGCCTGAGCTTGTGGCTGAATCAGGATAAATTGCATTTGGCCTTTGAAAGATGAGAAGATCTGTAAAAAGGAAGTGCTAAAAGGACAAAGGTCTTCAGTTTTTACTGCTGTCACTTCTTATTATAGGATTGCCTTTTATGCTTTCATTGCAATTCTTGATCATACTAATGTCTGATGAAAAATATATATTTTATCTAGTCTTCGATGGTGTCTAGTTTATTAATTCCGAAGGGAAAGTGCATTCAAACAAGAAAAAGAATAAGGGGAAAGTCAGGTTTGCAGATAGTAATTGAATTATGAGAAGTCGAGGTGACCTCGTGCATTTTATGGGTTAACTCATAAGCACTGAAGTAGGTATATCTATCGTACTTCTTTTATCTGATACATCTCTCTTCAGCTGTTTCTTAACTGGTTCATATTAAGCTAAATTCCTTTCCCTGGTAAATTTTGATGGTTTTTTCAGAAACCATATACCTTGTCTAACCTTATCCTGATTCATCATAAGCGTCGTACCTCTTCTTGCATCAAAATGTTTATGGGATATTACTTGATCCGTGATGTTCAAAGCTTTGACTGATCTAAAATTTCTGCTCTTGTTGTTGATCAAAGTAGATGTTTGTGTTGTTCCGTTCTTACTAACATGCTTCTTCATCAGGAGTGTCAAGAAATCAGAGGACGACGTTCCTGTTCCACCTCTTATAAAGAGTGCATTACTTTGGGGTATGCCTTCACTGGCTTCATTCATATTTGTTACTGCTTTTGATAATAAAGTTCGTAAAGTAAATGAATTGGAAACCATTATCTACCAGCTACATCATGTAGGCTGCATGCTTTATATTTTCTGATACCTGATTATCTCTTTTAAGTTCTTCCTGTATATATCGTTGAATTGTTTTGCTGAAAATTCCGACTATTAAACAGTGGTTGTTCCTTTGACATGCTGAACTATTTCCATTGACACCATTTTTTTTATAACGTAATTGATGTGTGGGCATAGAACCCACATAAGTGCAAGCGGTGCCACATTCCGTGTCGTGCGTCTTCTTCTTCTTCTTTTACCAAAGCTCCAGCTGAACAACACCTCTTTCACAGTACCCGGCATCACCAAAGTCATCCCAAACCAACAAAGGACTCCCCACCACAACCTCATAGCCACCGGACAATGTATAAGGAGATGAACAACGTCATCACCCGAGCTCTTACACATAAAGCTCCAACTGACATAATTGATCTTCCTCTTCCTCAAGTTCTCAGCCGTCAAGATTGCCCCTCTAGCTGCTAGCCAAGTGAAAAAACACACCTCCTTCGGAACTTTAGGAATCCAAATTGAGGTATGTGGGACAGCAACTTCCTTCCTACTCAGAAGCTTATCGGAAAAAGACTTAACATAGAACACTCCATTATTACCCGCCTCCCACCTCCAATCATCGTGACTAATCTACTGTGTACCGTGTCTGTGGAGCAATTCATCAAACTTTGAAACTCTTGTCATCTCCTGTCTTACGAATTCCTCCTAAACCTTTTGGTTCCAAAACTTACCTCCCTCTTGTGTTCTTCACACTTGTTGAACTGTCATCTCCCTTTGACAAGAGATCCTGTATAAGTTCGGCAAAGTAATAATCAAAGAGCCGCACCACCATATTCAAAGAGCCGCACCACCTTTGCCCCCCAAAACTACCTTCCTACCATCCCCAACCCTGAAGCTCATAAAGGCTCTAAACTCTTCGCATCCCTTTAAAATAGTCCTCCACAATCGACAACCATAAGGCATAGAGACATAAATAATTAGTCCTCCAACCCCCTTCCAAAACCCCATTACTTCCACGAAGACCATCTTTTGGGTTTTTAACTATTTCCTGCATCATATACAATCAAACCTGTCTATAACAATATCGTTTGCTCCAAATATTTTTGGATGTTACAGCGAAGTGCTGATATAAAGAACATATATTATAACATAATATAAAAATTGGTTCCGGAAAAGCTTGGCTTTTATAGTGAAGTGTTGTTATGCAGTCAAACCTCTCTGTAACAACATCGTTTGTTCCGAATATTTTTGGATGTTATAGCGAAGTGTTGTTATAGAGAATATATATTATAACATAATATAAAAACTGGTTCCGGAAAAGCTTGGCTTTTATAGTGAAGTGTTGTTATATAAGGATGCTGTTATAGAGACGTTTGACTGTGTAGGAATGCTGTTATAGAGAAGTTTGACTGTAGAAATATTTTTAACCCAATGAATTAAATCAATGATGATATTGCATGAAATGATTAGTACAGAATGTGCAATATTTGTTAGTGAGGATCTTCATTACATGCTCTGGGGTCGTGTCCCCACTATAGTAAATGAAAGCTTAATGCTGTCTCGGTGCATTCATAGCTGAAAGTGATGTCGCAATCAAGAAATTGAAATCACAGGTTTCTTTACAAGATTGACCAAATTAACAATCCCCTACATCTGTTTATGGCTGAAATTTTTTATACTTGAACCTTTAGATTGTAAATTCCACTGCCTATCATCTCATTCAAGTAAAACACATATTCGACTCTAGTATTTCAGCTTCATTTCAGCTTTCTTGTGCGTTTTCATTGCAAGTTCCATCTTTTTATAACCGGGTTAGAACGTCTGGTGGAATCTACGATAAGGGTCTTGCCTGCTTGCCAGCTCTGATTTGGTTATCGGATATGTTATGTGCAGGTGTTTTCCTTGGTGTTTCTTCAAACACCAGGTTACAGATTGTAACCGGGTTAGAACGTCTGGTGGAATCCTCTCCGGTAGGAAAGCAGTTTCCGCCTGTTGCAATGGCATTCACAGTTGGAGTGCGATTTGCCAACAATATATATGCAGGAATGCAGTTTGTGGATTGGGCGAGGTGGAGCGGTGTGCAGTAACTGTATCTTTATGCTTCTTTTCTCTGTCGGCCATTATCGGGGGGTCGATACTGGTTCTTCACTTACCTCCAACTTGGCTCAAGACCGAGGCCTAACTGGTTGGAGATGGAGGCGACTTATCACTGAGCCAAGCGCCTCGTCAGTTGTTTGTGCTTCTAGTTTAAACATTCCATCTTTGTTGTATTCTAGTTGATTAGAGTTTTTATTAGACCAATAACAAAAACTTGTTTGCCCTTACCACTATGGTTGAGTGCAGCATATGATGCGTGAGTTAGGTGCATGTCACCCGTTCACCGCGGATAAAAAAGCTAGTAGTAGTTGAGTGGATTAGAGTTAGAGGAGCAGGCCCATTATGGATTGAGTTTTCGGAGATTTCTTATTATGAAAATAAAATACCCTTCCTATACCATATATGAAACCTTATTACCAAATATGTATATAGTATTTAAATTACCCGCCTAGTCCACATTTTTTCTACAATTTATATACCATTCGTTAATTAGTATTTAATAGGGCAGATTCTTTCCATAATAGCGCGCTAAAAATTAGGAAGAGAATCTTGTGATTGATTTAGCGACATTAAATTCAAATTTGAAACGGAAAAGGCTTATCTCATCTGCGAAATTTTCTCTTAAACTACAATTCAAATAATAATAAAATTATTTACGAACAGCTTCAACAAACTGAAATCAAATTGTAGAATTCAAATCTTCGAGATTTTTCGTCACACCAGAAATCAAATTGGCGACCATATATTTAACAAAATCAACTCAAACCGTAGATACTCTGTTCTTCATCTTTTTTTCCTCAATCGACAAATCAAAAAAACGAAAAAATATAGAACAATATCTCAGCAACAACACGCAATCATGTCCAAAATCCCAATCATGCTACAATTGAATGGGGAAAATCTGATTATAAAAAATGGGTCTCATCTCTGTATTTTTAGAGAAGAAGAAGGAATGGAGAAGAGGAAGAAATGGGAGGGGAAAAACGGTGCTGGTCTTAGGAATTAGGGGGAGCTGATTAAAATTGTTATGTTACAAATATGAAAGTCTGATTTTATGTTAATATCTATAAATTCCTACATTTATCTACAAATAAACTACAAATCAGTTTAAGTATGTATAAAGCAGTATTATTTTTAAGGGTATCTACAAAATTACTACATTTATACTACAATTAAACTACAATCTATGTTTAAAAAAAATGTTGACTACACAATTTTCTCTTCATCTACAAAATTTCTACAAAAAAACTACAAAAAACTACAAATCGGTGTAAGTATTGTATAAAGCTGTATTGTTTTTAAGGGTATCTACAAAATTACTACATTTATACATTAAACTACAATCTATGTTGAAAAAAAATGTTGATACAAAATCTTCTCTTCATCTACAAAATTTCTACAAAAAACTACAAATCAGTTTAAATATTGTATAAAGCTGTATTGTTTTTAAGGGTATCTACAAAATTACTACATTTATACTACAATTAAACTACAATCTATGTTGAAAAAAATATTAAGTTTAAGAATTGAAACAACTTAGTCCGGGATAATGATAGTTTGATAGCTGCTATGCTTCTTTTCTCCCTAATCACTTCCATCCAATGTCAAAGATTTTTATTTTAAAGCTTAAAGGAATTGAACAGAGAAATAATCAAGTCAATAATCAACACTTCCTGTAGTTTTTTCGCAATAGGTTTGAGTTTTTGATATTTCAAATTGCAGATTTCCGTACAAGTCATGATGCATCAGGAAGTTTACTCTCAAATAAAATCTTACCCCGCAAAAAGAAAAAACACAATCAAATACACAGTTATAGAAAATGGGAAAAATCTGACTATAAAAAATGGGTCTCATCTCTGTATTTTTTGAGAAGAAGAAGGAATGGAGAAGAGGAAGAAAGGGGAGGGGAAAAACGGCGCTGGTCTTATGAATTAGGGGGAGAGAGAAACGTGGGATATATGGACACTTTTTTTAATTAAGGAGTAAAAAACTGCCCATTAATTATACCCCTAAGTTAAATATGGTATAAAATTGATAATTTGGTATACTAAGTGTAATTAAGTCAAACCTTAAACATTGAGGGTAATAAGATTTCCTACGTGGCATAGGAATGTAAAAATTCCATAAAATAATAACTTATTTGCCCTTTTTCTTCTCGTCTCCTCCTTCTGTGTCTATTGGATTATTAATGAATTCCGTTAACGCTCATGTTTACATCATTTTACTCCTTGATTCTAACTGCAGTATAATTTGGATGTAACTAAAATAATTTACCGTTGTAAATCATTTTGTAGATAACTTTCAAATGTTTGATCGAGTATAACAATGAACTGTAGCCACATGTATTGATTTTACGAATGGCAATATACAATATAGTAAAAATAGCACGGGCTAGCCAGTTTTCGGATTGGTAATTGAAAAATAGCCAGCGTTTGCAAAGTCATTGTAAAATAGCCACTATTTTATTGCAATACGATAAGTTCCAGCATAATATATTGGAGATTGGTGCACCTGATGATCTTCCAGCATATTATGCTGGAACTCCAACACACGGAAAGTTCCAACATAATATATTGAAGATTGGAGCACATGTGTATGAATTTATACTGGAACTCCACCATAATATACCGGAGTTCCAGCATAATATATTGGAGTTCCAGTATATTATGCTGGACGTTCACATGTAAAAAATTCGAACTCCAGTTTATTATGCTGGAATATTTTTCGATTTTTGAACTGTGTTTTCGTTCAGATTTGTCTTTTTTACTTTTAAAACTATGACTGTTGTTTAAGTACCACTTGTAAATATGACTATTTTTGAATTTCAACTCACAGTATAAGAATAGTATTTTGGTGATATAAATTTTGAGCATGCCATTTTGTATATATTAGTCGAAACAAGTACAACAACAACAACTACCCAGTATAATCCTACCAAGTGGGGTCTGGGGAGGGTAGGATGTACACAGCCTTACCTCTGCCCTGGAAGGGTAGAGAGACTGTTTCCGATTGACCCTCGGCTAAAGAAGATGAAGAGAGCCCTGACAGCAAGTGATAGCAAGACAAATAGTTAGAAAACTAAATCGGTGCTAATAACACAGGATATGAAAGGAGTGCCGATAACAAGTAATAGCAAGATAATATATTTAGACAGATAAGTCTAAGGCAGCACATGACAATATGACAAAAATCTGCTAGCAAACTACGGAACTACCGAAGGAAAGTAGAAACAGAACAAGATACTCGGCTATAGCAAACTACGGAAAAAAGGATACCAGACCAGCATTAAAACTATCGAACTAGGGATGACAAAGGGAAACTCACGACTACCTACTAACATTCCACCCTAATCTTTCGCCTCCACGCCCTTCTATCCAGGTCGAAACAAGTGATAAATATTAATCGAAACAAGTAGTATATCTAACTTCTATCTATTTAATCGAAACAAGTAGTATCTAACTTCTATCTAAAAGTGATTTTTTCCTTTTGATGAAAAATATTTTATATATTTTTCATACTGTAAGATAGAGAAACAATAAGAATGATTTTATCAGATAAAATATTTTCTTGAAAAATAGTTTCCACTATTCCTAACACATATTTACCATATATAGCTACGTGAGTATTGTCATAGTTTGACAAGTGTAGATTGTGGGTGTCATTATAATCCACCATCACACAAGTCATTATTATTTGACCAAAAAGTTTTGAGTCTTTTTGTTTAACTAATTTAATAAGAAGATAAAGGGTAAATCCTAGCCGAAAATAATTAATTCTAGATCAAAGATCATAAGCGAGAATAAACTAACATGGTTAGACCTAAAAATCGGTTGTAATCTCGGTTCAGTTCCGTGATACAAGAATACATAGTGATTTGAATAACATCAAATAAAACGGAAAGTAAATGAAGGGAAGAGTTCACCTATCCGTGGGCATGATAGATCTTCATCTACTCAATAGAGTTGATTTATAGATTGACACCAAGGTTTTGGGTTCTTTCTACCTCACAGTGCAGGACCTAAGGTCCTAAACTTTTCTCCCTTGAGAGTGATGTGTGTGTGAGTCTGTGAACCAGTCCCCCTTACTTCACTCTCTCTCCTAGTATTTATACAAAACACTTTCATTTACCCAGCGATCCTTAATCAGAGTACCTAAGTCTTTTGACCATACTTTAGATTAACCCTCTGAGACGTCTAAGTGTCTACTTCGTCGTATGGGCCTTCTGAATGTATGACCTCGGTCATAGCCGAGCCACTCATCGTCATATCGCCTCATAAGTATGACTTCGGCTTACTCGACACCTGGTCGTTCCTTCTTATGCGAACTTCTTTTGATCAGATTTTGACCCATACAGTTAGTCTCTCCGTCTGTCGGGGTCACCTTTGGGCGAGCTCGATGAGCGGACCTCGCCAGTTCGAAAGTTGAGAAATCTGAGCACCTTGGTCGATGGGCGAATACTCCATGGCGAGATGACGATGTGACGCTTCGAGAGCCGCACAGGACCGTTACGTCAGTTTGAATTGTCATTAATTCGTCATGCATCATTATGGCGCACGTTCCCTATACGTTTGCGTAGTTTCCTGTGCCTCTTCCGTTTTGGAATTAATATGGCGGCATTTGTTTTTTCCACTCAGGGTGACTGTATCCTTATAAATAGGGGAGAAATTTTCATTTGGGTGTTGTGTTTCCCCATTGATCGAAAAATCCCAAACTTCTTCCGCTCATTTTCCTGGTTCTTACACCTCTCTCTTTTCTGCTGAGATCTCTTATCGTCGCTACCCACTTTTCCTTGGCATTCCCAATCTACACAACCAAAGAAGGGATGGCTAGTGCATCCTCTAACTCAGACAGAGTTGCTGGTGCACTTGTGCCGGAAACCGATATACCTTCTCATGAAGAGAGGGAAATCATGGCGGAAGATGAGAATTTTCCCACTGTGGATGAGATAGTTCCACGTCCGGGGAAGACCCGGACCTATTTCAAGAGCTTTCCCGACGACGAGCTCGAACTCGTCATTTCCGAGATGGATGCCACAACGCTTTCAGTTCTTAGGGATAAATGTAGGATTCCCGACCATATAGAACCTATTCTAGCGGGTAATGACGTCGTGCAGATACACCGTCCGAGATATTATGCGTTTTATGCGTACCCGTTTGTCATGGGTACACGCTTCCTTCCTTGGCGGAGGACTTTTGCCGCTACTATGAGGTATGACCGACCCAGCTCTCCCCGTACATATATAAGCTCTTCCTCATGCTCAACAAGTACGAGGAACTGGCCGGTCGAGGTGTTTCTCTTCGTCACCTGCTTTACCTCTTTGCTCCAAGATTTCATAGGGGTACGATGTTACATCTTCGTCATCGTGGGACCAAGGGCTTGGTGGTGAAGATGGAAGATAAGACCAATCCCCTCTTTTGGGAGAAATTCTTCTATATTAGGACAGAGCACGTGGTGTCGAACCCTGATGGGTTTCTTGAGGAGTGGAACTATGCTCGTAAGTTTAAGCTTTTCCCCTTCTTCCCCTTTTTTTTTGAAATGGCTGTTCGTTGCCCCTTTCCGGTGATCTGATCGTTCTCTCTCCTCTCTTGTTTCTTCTCCTTTTATTTTGTTTCACAGTCGAGAAGGAACCCCACTCACTAGTTGCTGATATCCGCGGGTGGGTGAGCTAGGTTTTGCCCCACACGGTTGGATTCGTGAATGGTCACCATTCCATGAGAGGTTAGGGTGCAAACCTTCCGCTGGTGAGTCATCTCGTCTTGCCGTCAGTCACTTTGATCTTCATTCCGTGTTTTCCTCCTTCCTATATCCTCTTTGGGTCAAATTTCTCTTATTGACAGGTCGGAGGGGAGAGAGGAGAGCGAGAGCTCCCATTCCTGCTTTCCGTCAGTCGAATTCTTTGGTCGGACCTGTACCAATAGTGGCTGCAAGGGAGGGAATCCATGCTTCTTCTACTTCACAAATCACAGCTACGCTTAGGCCCGACCATTTGGAGGCTGCTCCTCTGGTGGAAGCTCTGGTTCCCGCAGTCTCATTTGGTGGACGAATCGTCCAAGGGCGATGGCGAAGATGCTCCGTTAAAGAGGCGTGGGATAATTTCTGAGGGGGTGCCCTTGATTGAAGGGGCTTCGAGGGGCGATCCAGTGTTAGTGGTGTCCGAACCTGACTGTGATGCTAGTTTGAGCATACGGTCCGCACCCCCCTTGGGCATGGAGGAGACTACCGTGGTAGGAGGGTAGAGTTCATAGGTCGCTGTGATCGTTCCGAGCGGTCCATCGACTTCTCAGCAGGCTCGTTCTCCCTCTTCGGCCAATGAGAGGGCGAAGGGCGTGGTTACAAATGACTATGAATCCGGTTCAGATATTGATCCCGAGGACACGAGAATGTTTGAGGAAGGGTTTACCCGGGTTGAGGTGAGAGCGGAAGGTCCTTCTCGCGTGCTTGAGATTCCATCGGATTACGACTTGTTGGAGGATACGGTGGACATGATGCCCCAATTAGCTTCTTTGTTCTGCTGAAAAACGCCGGTCTCTTCAGTTGATCAGCGATGCTGACCTGTCACGAGGTATAGTCGGGATGAATTTGAGGGTGAGTTCTTTACTATTTTCTTTGTTTTGCGCCTTCCACTTTTGCTGACCCTTTCTTTTTCCTCTTCAGACTTTTATCTTAGAGACCGAGAGTGCTCGTCGGGAGGATAAATGGGCTGCCGCCTTTCAGAAAATGGCTTCGAAGTACTGCATGTATCGCGACAGTCATCAATCCCTTAGGGAGGAGTTGCAGCGGAAGGATGAGGACCTGATGCGGGCCATCGGCAGATGCAGCGAGCTCGAGGGGCTGCTTAAGGCCAAAGAAGAAGAGCTTGAGTTGGGTAAGGGGGTTGCGGACGAATATGTTGATCTTCAGGTGAAGGTGGTGGCCTTGCGTGTGGAACTTGACCAAAGCGCCACTAGAGTCGCCGGTCTAAGTGTCGAGTTGTCAGAGAAGGCGACTGAGGTGGAAAGGAAGGTTACTGAGTTGGAGAGGGCTGAGGGAGCCCGAGTGGCGTCTTTGGCGAGGGCAGCGACACTGGAAAATACTATACGCGTTCTCAGGTCTGAGCGAGCAACTGAAATGAAAACGGTTGCACTGAGGGAGGTGAGGCTCGAGGAGCGAATTAGTAAGCTTGAGAGAGATGTCTCGAACCTGGGCAATCAAATTATGGATCTCGAGGCTGAAAAGACGCGGTTGTTGGCTTAGGATCCTCCTCAAGCATCTCCCTCTGCGTCTGTTCCTCTCCGTTTGTACGAGATGTGGATATATATAAGGGCTTGTTGATGGCGGGGAGTGTTCCTGAAGCCGCTTTTGAAGATGTCCGTGCTAAAGCACGCAAGGCCCGTATTGCCTACGGTTATGACTTTGCGACACTGGAGGCCGGTGAAGATGGTGAGGCCAAACACGGGCTTACTTTTGATGATGAACGTGTTGATGGAGAAGGCGATGGTGGAGTTGAAGCCACTGGACCGAGCAGGGAGAGGGGTGATGGCGTGGATAGGGGTAGTGCTGAGTGAAGCCTTTGTGCTTAGTTTATTCTGTACTTGGTTTTTTGTTGTTCTTTTCTTTGTTGTTGTCGTTTTTCTTTTTGTGGGGGCCCGCTTTTGGTCTTTTGTACGATGCTATTTCTCCTTTGGATGGAGCGATTGATTTGTACTTTTTCGTACGTCTTTGTCCTTTTCCTTCTCTTTTTTTTTGAATCTTTTGGGCTTTCTCACAACAAGTCACTGCATTTTAGTTGTAAACTCGTGCTAGGTTGAATTTAACTTGCTGCAAATTTGAACGAGGTCGAATTTAACTTGTAATTAGTTCGAACGAGTTCGAATTTGACCTGTAATTCGAGCGAGGTCAAACCTTGACTTGTAATTCGAGCGAGGTAGAATTTTGACTTGTAATTCTAGCGAGGTCGAATTTGACTTGTGATTCGAGCGAGGTCAAATTTTGACTTGTGATTCGAGCGAGGTCGAACTTTGACTTGTGATTCGAGCGAGGTCAAAATTTGACTTGTGCCTTGAGCGAGGTCGAATTTGACTTGTGATTCGAGCGAGGTTGAATTTTGACTTGTGATTCGAGCGAGGTCGAATTTTGACTTGTGATTCGAGCGAGGTCGAATTTTGACTTGTGATTCGAGCGAGGTCGAATTTTGATTTGTAATTCGAGCGAGGTTGAATTTTGATATGGAATTTGAGCGAGGTCGAATTTTGACTTGTTTAATTGGCGATAGCATGGGGCCACATGGGCTGGAATTCGAGCGAGGTCGAATTTACTTGCAAATTCAAGCGAGGTCGAATGTGCGTTTCCTGCCTTGGTGCGGTGTGAGCTTGGTGGAGTTGCGCTGCAACACCGTATGTTGCTACGCTTACTTATTCGTTGGAGAATATTTACGCACTTCTTCTCAATTCGTACACACATTCGAGAAGTCCCAGTCTATCTAGTCCCTTTATTGCTCGGCCTGGAGAGGTAGTTGACGGGCCAGGCGATGAACTCATTACTTAGGCTTCGATACATCTTGATCCTCGATTAATTCGGGCGAGTTTTGCTCACTTATGTTTTGCATGTGTTGGAGAGATTTGCACGTTCTCCGGGCTGGCAACCCAGTCCCGGTCTACGTGGACTTTTTCTTTATGGTGTCAACTTGTTCTAAATCGTTTGCCCGTTGTCTGCAATATGATATGGCGTGAGGCATTTTCCTGATGTGTCATTTTCCGAATGGGTCGGAGCATCTTCGTGGAGAAGAAAGAAACTTAAAATCTGTATGTCGGTTGTCCCTTGTTCGCGTATTTGGGAGGACGCCCATGTTTCTGTTCCATTTTAAAAAAGGAATAACAGATTAGAAACAAACAGAATCATTTGTTACCTCGACTGGTTGGTTGGCGGGTAGAGGGGAATGACCACGTTTCTTTCTTTGGCTCTGCTTCGTGGTTGCTATCAGTTTGGTGAGGTCGCTTATCTCATCGCTCTGTGCTTGAGAGATTTGGGCAAGCTGACGTCCATCAAACTCGGGTGACGTCTTGTGGGTCTTTGGATTGGTATTCTCTATCTCCTCTCCTTTGACCTGGAAAGTCCTCTCGGCTTGACTGGCAACAAACTGGAAATCGCGCCGTAGAGCGGCTCATTTTGTTCCATACTCTGACGCTAGTTTTAGATCTGATACCAGCTTTGTGCTTGGCCTCGTCGTTGGTTGAGCCTGGGCACCTCATGGTCGGATGACTCACTTCGCCCGTTAGGATCTCGAGTTCGATTCCTAGTTCGACCCAGTCCCGGGCGCACAAAGACAACAAAAATACAAGTCATACCACAAACATACAGCCGGGGCATATTTATCATTCCAGAGGATTACATAACAGGCATAATTCCATATTGTAAGAGAGAAGGCATTAAGGTATAGATGGTATCTGGCGTTAATATGGTAATAGGACTGCGGACGCGCTCGGTACGTAATGGTCGTAGTCCTACTGTGAATACTTGTGCTCACAACACACCAGAGCTGCTACCACGGCGCAACGTAGTTCTCGTTTATAAATCAAACATAACTCCGGTTTCATGCAAGGATCTATCCTTGGTTGGTTTGGTGATTTCAAGGGCTTACCGACAAGTTTCTTAAGTCTGCGTGCGTAATAAAAGAATGAAACTTCATCAAATGGGAAATAGAACTAGGACCGCATTTGGATCTAACTTCTATCTAAAAGTGATTTTTTTCTTTTGATGAAAAATATTTTATACATTTTTCATACTTACAGATAGCGAAACAATAAGAATGATTTCATCAGATAAAATATTTTCTTGAAAATAGTTTCCACTATTCCTAACACACATTTACCATATATAGCTACTGTGAGCACATGGTTTTTTACCTACCATATAGTCCTACAAATTTTCAATAAATTATTTAGTTTTATGATTTTTATTGAATTTCAGTGCTATTTGTGAGTTAATTTTGCATTGCATAATCATAATCCGTCTTTTAAATTTATAAATGATTTAAAGTGGCATAATTAGGTGCGTAACCTTAATTATTTAAATAATAACGAAACATAATTATTTGACATAAAGTAGGTTTAATATTTAACTTCCTGATTTGATTATTTCTTTTTAACAAAATTGCAAAATTTATCCTTTAATTGATTAGGAGTAAATTAAATGGTATGAATCTTAATTAATTAATTTATAATTGGACAAAAACTAAGTTAGAATTAATTATTACATTTTTTTAGTTTTAATTTAATTAATTAATTGAGTTTAGATTTTTCAAAAATAAATTAAAAACGGACCTGGGCTGGAATTGCCCAGGCCCAAGTTGCTTTACCCGACCAGCCCAACCCCTGACCCAATTAAACTACCCGGCCTGCGCCTACATTACCCCAAACGACCCCGTTTAATTTAAGTGAACAAATCCCAGTCGTTGATAAAAATAGATCCAACGGTTGGGAACTCCCCAAGCCTTAGATATATAAGTGTCCAAACATTACCCCCTACCCCCCAATTCAATGTATTACACCCCCCTATCCGTCTCTCTCACTCCTCTCTCTTCACCTCTCCGGAACCACCGTCCCCCGCCATAGCTCCGCCGGCCGGAAATCGCCTCCGGCGGAGGAGCTCAACCAATCGACCCCAAAACTTCACCCTCTAACCTACTTCACCCCCCAATCACCCCCTAGGTTTAGTTTTCCCAAAAAACTACCCGATCTTGATTTATTTTGAATATGAAAAATCTGAAACCCTAAATTCTTCTACGAGTCGATTCTGAGGCCTTCAATGGCCCATACCTGCATGAGCCGATAGCTCATGATGAGAGCTATTGATTCATGCAGGTTTGGACCATTTCTAAGCCCGCCGGAATCCGGCCAAGTTCCGGCAAGTCACCGAATTTTGTTCAAACTCCTATCACTGGTACCCCCCCCACCCCCCACCCGCACCGCATTCGACTCGTC